>LBNU01028805.1:13989-37446 GCA_014162995.1 Artemisia annua | reverse complement strand
ACTTACCTGGAGTTCATGTGTGTCAGCCATTAGCAGCATATCAACAGTTCCATCTGAGTTATCCATGACAGGAGCATAAGAGGTGGTGTTTGTCACTGTATGATCATGATCAGTAGTGGAGTTGCCAGCTTCGTTGTGAAGTGCCGAGAGATATGCATGCAGATAGTATGTACTTCCATGAGATCTTCCAGATGTTGTTTCCACATGAGTAGTATCATCTTCCAGCTTGAACAAATTTGTCAGACGCGATTCCAGATAGCTATGAAGAGTGATTTGTGGAGCAGGGAGGATGTTTTTCATGAATTTCCTTTGGAGACAAGACTGTAGAAGCTGATTCATTCGTAGGTCATTGTGTGACTGATGCATGGCTTCAAGATGTTTACACATTTCATGAGCACCAGCTTCAAAATCCAAGGTAGAATAGATGGAATTTGGAAGACCTAGAGTGATGTACCAACTTGCTTGCTAGTCAGCAACATATTGGTTTAGGTCATGACCAGTCAAAGTATCTATGGTTTGTAGTTCAATGAAGCCTGTTGAGTCAGCAATGAATTTCATTTGATATGGTCCTTGAAGAATTGATTTCAGTATGAGATCAGCGTGTGGACGATCAGCAACCCATTGTAAGAATCGTCGTTTCCAAGTAGTGTAGTTTCCATTAATCAACATAGGAGGATTTGATTCATTACCAAAGTGTAATACATGACGAGGGTCGGTACTGAGACGTGGAGTATAAGGAGAGTTTGAGTACGGTAGTTGAGACATGATGAAAGACTTGTGTGTATGATGTGATTGGTTATGGAGTATTCTTTTACTAAAAAGGTGATGNGATTTCAGTATGAGATCAGCGTGTGGACGATCAGCAACCCATTGTAAGAATCGTCGTTTCCAAGTAGTGTAGTTTCCATTAATCAACATAGGAGGATTTGATTCATTACCAAAGTGTAATACATGACGAGGGTCGGTACTGAGACGTGGAGTATAAGGAGAGTTTGAGTACGGTAGTTGAGACATGATGAAAGACTTGTGTGTAAATGGATCTTGTAGAAGGTATAAGTGTTATGCCAAGTCTTGAAAACTTTACCCAAGTGTGTTCTCGAAACTTTGTTGAAGAATATCTCGGAAAACAGTCAAAGTCCAAAGTTCTCGATAAATTACCAAAGTTTTCGAAAATTTACAGAATTTCTCGAAAAAATACAATTATCGAGAAAAATTTTAAAATTTTTCGAAATCTTTGAGTTTTGTGAGTTTAGCAAAGTTCTCGAAAATTATGAAAAAGATTTCGAAAGTTTTTCAAAGATCTCGAAAATCAGAAGATTTCGAAACTTCAGAAAAGATTTCGAAAATATTTAATTTTTTTTGAAAAAATTGCAACAATTATCGAGATTATACAAGCTCGATAATATCCAACAAGTCGAAGTGTTTTCTTTCTTATACAAAAGAGAAAAGCACTGAGTAAGCAACTGATGAAATCTTAAAGAAAGTTGCAAACTTTAACCACTTTTCAAAGATTTGAAAAATTTCGAAAAATGGTACAAAAGTACGAATCTAAAAAATTTTTGATAAATTTTGAAACTTTGTTGGTTGTTTGAGTTTGTAACACAAGTTTTGATGAAAAATATGTGATAAAAACACGAAACAAACAAGAAAGTAACAAACTTTAGCAAAAATAACGAGTAAAAAAATGTTTATGGTTCGTTGGTTTACAAAAAACAAAGATACACCTTCTTCTAGCGATTGATACCACTTGTTAGGTCACCATATTGTAAACACAAGTATTGATTTGATAGAAATAAGATGAGAAATAGAGTTTGGTTGATTAGATCAAATATGAAGAATAAAAGTGCAAGAGTTTCTTATGAAAATGAAATAACCAACAAGAAATAGGATTACATGAGTGTCCTATTTATAGGAGAGGAGCTAGGGCAACACTTCCCTATTCCTTTCTTTCTTAAACGTGTGGGCTTAAGGCCTATTGGACGTGTAATGGACTTTACACGTTTACATGATAAGTTAAATATTCTAGCAACCTATTACAAATACTGAAATAACCGAGACTTGATTAAATGTTGATAAACTTAGGTTCTAACAACTCCCTAACGATGGAATAATACATGGATCGGAACAATGAAGAGTATGATAGAGGGGTGAATTCGGAACCTGAAACAGTAAAGTTCGAAATTAAGGGACAAATCATTGAGGAAGTACAAGATAGACAGTTTTCAGGAGAAAGTGATGAAGAGGACGCACAAGAACATGTGGAGGAAGTTTTGTACATTGTGAGCACTTACGGGAGTGCCCATGTTTCCACATACAAGCTTATGCCCAAATTTTCCCTATATCCCTAACCGGTCAAGCAAGGAAATGGTTCAATCGCCTACCTCGTGAATCAAAAGCAACATGGGAAAATTTACGGAGGGCATTTATCCAAAGATTCTGTCCACCAACTAAGTTAGCAGCCTCCTTAAGGGAAATCTACAGGTTTGTACAGATTAGAGAAGAAACACTCTACCAAGCATGGGAACGGTACAACGAGCTCCTTTATAGATTCCCAACACACGACCTCAACAACCAAATGAAGGTTTTTGTCTTCTACAGAGGGCTTGATGAGTATACTTGCAACATTCTTCACTCACAAAGACCTATCCCTGGGCTGACTCCGGAAAAAGCCATCCAAGCTATANGATTAGAGAAGAAACACTCTACCAAGCATGGGAACGGTACAACGAGCTCCTTTATAGATTCCCAACACACGACCTCAACAACCAAATGAAGGTTTTTGTCTTCTACAGAGGGCTTGATGAGTATACTTGCAACATTCTTCACTCACAAAGACCTATCCCTGGGCTGACTCCGGAAAAAGCCATCCAAGCTATACAAAGAACAGCTGAACATGTCCATAAATGGCATTTGGAAACTTGATATGGACCCAGAGATAATTTTAAACATAAGGTGATGAAGACCTTAGCAAAAAATGATGGTGGGTACGCAGCAGAATTTGAAAGAGCAAGAAAGGAAAGAAATGAAGCTGAAAGGAACCGACCAAGTGAGGAGGTAAAAAGCCTGGTTGGCAGAAGTAGGAATGACAGTTTGGAGGAAACTGTGCAAAAGTATATAGCAGAATCCATCAAGAGACAGGAGCGAGAAGAGGAGATGCTAAGGAAATTTGTTGAAAGCACAGTTTCGTCTCTTAAAGCTCACGACATTGGAATCAGAAATCTTAAGTTAAAAGTTGAGCAATGTACCAACATCATTAAGGAATGTCTAAAAAGGGATGCTAACACCAATGTGGAACCATCACCTGAAGAAACCAAAGTGATGGCTGCTGATGAAATCGAACCTAAGACATTCTCCGAGAAAGTCAAATCGAGAATCAAGAAGGAGCAATTATTGCTTGATGAATTGGAATCCCTTCCTGTCAATGCACCTCTTGTTAAATCAATCAAAACCGAAAATTACAATCTTAAACATTTGCAGGGATTTTTGGAAGCAAAAGACAAACTAGAGGGAGTAAACTCGGTGAAGCTTAATGAAAGATGCTCAGCCATTCTTAGAAATGAGTTACCACAAAAAGAGAAAGATCCGGGAAGCTTCACTCTACCATGTTTAATAGGTAACTTAAATATTAGTAATGCTTTGGCCGATTTCGGGGCTAGCATTAGTATTATGCCTTATTCTATGTTCACAAGACTCGGGGTAGGGAAATTAAAACCTATTAAAATGGATATCGAAATGGCCGATAAATCTATGCAAACCCCATTGGGGGTTGTTGAAAATGTTTTGGTAAAAATTGACAAATTTATCTTTCCGGTAGATTTTATCATTTTGAATATTATTGAAGATAATAAGATTCCTATAATACTAGGAAGACCTATGTTGGCCACTGCACATGCTAAGGTTGACGTGTACGGCAAGAATTTAACCCTTGAGGTTGGGGGGAAGGAGATCACTTTTAATGCTAATAAATTAATAATTCCTCCCGAAAAGGGTAGTGTTTGTGTTGTTGATCATGTGCAGGACCAGGATGAATTTGACTTAGAAGAGTTTCTCAAAGGGGATGAAATGCAAGAGACTCCTCATAGCAACAATGACAGCTCCACCATTGAAAACTTTGATGTTTTCATTGATTTTGAAGAAAGTGGTCACGGAATCGAAATGGATATTGGGGAAGGACATCATGAAATTAACTCTATAGATGTAATTCAACCAAGAATGGAAGAGGAAGATACTCTTGACCTACCAATACAGCCTAGTTTCCGCGAAACGGGAATTAGACTACACCACTCGAATCCTTACACATTGCAACTCACATGCAAAATAGGGTTTGTCGATTTTCATCCTTTCATTAATATTTGTTCCCCCATTAATCTTATGTCTAAAGGAAGTTATAATAAAATATTTAAAAAAGAGCCTGAATATCTATGGAATAACTTTCTTGGTGAAGTAAAAAATGTTAGCGTATTTGTGGGGACCTACACCTTTTTGGTCAATTTTATGATCTTTGATGACGTAACCGAATTTGTGGAATGTGGTTTAGAAGAAATAATTTTAGGAAAACCATTCCAAGACTTATCAGGGATCAAGATAGATATTCTCAATGGGGTAGTGTGGCTTTCTAATGAAAATGATATCACTATTTTTAAGATGCTAAGGATGGTAGAAAACTTTAAACATTGGAATAGGAAGCAATTAAGTAGAGCAAAGCCCCTCCTCGACATTAGCAATAAGGATAAAGAGAATGGATACAACTATCCTTATCAAAAAATTAAAGATTTTTATAAGGGATGCTTGGATCTTGGTGATGCTTACAAGAGGGATGAGTGGTCATTGATATGCTAGGACGCGAGTACACTAGCATACATGAAATGACCAATGGACACTATTAGCGTGGCAGTGAGTCTAACTTAAAGACTCGATAATAAACAAAAGTGCTCTTTCGGGAGTCAACCCGAATTATCCTTTTCCTTTTATTTTCCTTTATTTTGTTGGTTTGGTATGCTTTGTATTAATAATTTGCAGGTACTAGAAGAAAGCTTTGCGTCGGGGAACTAATTTTTGGATTTTGGCACCAAGGAAAATTCCTCATGACTTTGCTACGGCGTAGTTCCTACCATGACTACGCCGTAGCAACCCCCAGGTTTCGTTCTGGAAATATTTAGCAACTACGGCGTAGCAATCCATTTCAGCTACGCCGTAGCTACCTTCTGTACCTTAAAAGCTTTTTATTTTTACAAATCATTACTTAAACTTGTAATTGTTTTTAAATGAACTTTGTGGGTGTGTTCCCTGTAAACCCTCACGAGACTTCACTCTTCCACTTGGGACACCAAGTGGTTTAAAAGGCTTGTTGCATACGCTAAATGCAACCGTGATTCCTACGAAAGTGAGTTAGGTTTTTCTTTTTATTTTTCTTTTTAGGTTTTATGCTTTTGGTAGTTGTGTGATTTCAGGGAATTGAAGTTTGCTTATTAGGCGAAGTGAAGGCACGTTTTTCAACATGATCCTTCTATCATTTTCAAGAGCGAATTTCAGGGAAGTTCTCGTTCTAATTCTACTTTTCCTCTTTATTTTTATTTTATGTACAAAAGGGACTTTGTACAACTCGAGTGGGGGGACGGGAGTAGAATTATTTACTTGAACTTTATATTGCCCCATTTTTCTAGTTTATTTTGAAAAATTATGCTACTTTAAAACTTTTGACATGTTTTTCTGAACCTAACTAGAATAGACCTTAGCCGAGCACATTAACCCTTAATACCATGGTGAGGTTTAGCCTATTTCAGTTTCCCCTGTTTTACCCCAAATCCACCAAAATTATGAGTGTGCCGGTAGTTTGTAAACTTTAGAACTTGGCTTTTACATCATTTTGAAACCATAGACGAGTAGTGTATTGAGATTTCTTGATACATTTGGAAGAAACTTTTTAAGAAGGCAATATTTTAGGATTATCACCCAAATAACCTTTACGTGTATGTTTATCGATTAGTCACATCGACTATTCGACCCCCGTGTTAAACCCTTTGTTGCACTCACCTTTAGTGCAAGATACCCCTAGATACACCCTTTTGAGCCTATCCTTTCGTTTCTTACCCATATTACTGTTTCCATACACCTATACACCTTAGCCTACCGTGTAGTCTTAGTTTATGTTTTGGAAGTTGTCACTTGTTCTAGTTTGAGGTTCAAGTCAAGAGTTTCAAGAATCACACCTACACTGAAGACAAATCATTGAAGATCATGAGAAAACCCACTATTGTACATGTATTGTTCATCTCAAGTGGGGGATATATTAATTGTATTAGTTATGAAAAAAATGTGAATTTGCGTATGTAGATATGTTATCTTTGGTGCAACCTTGTATAACATTGTAATATGAGCTTTGAAGGAATTAGTATCGAGGAGGCCACTTCGGTCATATTTGAAGAATGAAGTTGTTGGTTCTTAATCGCCAACATGAAGACCAAGTAAGGTGCCCATCATGACGTCCTCTAATGGCACACACTNGCGTATGTAGATATGTTATCTTTGGTGCAACCTTGTATAACATTGTAATATGAGCTTTGAAGGAATTAGTATCGAGGAGGCCACTTCGGTCATATTTGAAGAATGAAGTTGTTGGTTCTTAATCGCCAACATGAAGACCAAGTAAGGTGCCCATCATGACGTCCTCTAATGGCACACACTTGTTACATGATCCAATTCTTGCGTTTTGAAGCTTGGACTTTGGATGAACGGCAAGTGGTAGCAACTTGGTTATAGGCTAAGACTATTTGCTTTCTTTTTCATTTTACACCATTATTGTGCATCCCATGTCTTATCCTACCCTTTAGTTGTGAATCATGCTTAGGTGAAGGATTTGAGCAGTCATTGGTGTCTTGCCCGGCGTTCCGGTCATGTACCATTGCCTTTGTCGCCTTTGCCGTAGTATGTTAGTAACAACACTACACCCACAAGCCTTATATGTGTTCACCCAATATTGCCTTTAAAAATTGTTTCGACCTTAGCTCTAGTGGTAGAGATTTGTGTAACTGCCAAGCCTATGATAGAACACATTCTATGACTATGCGTTGAGTGACCTCCCCGAAATTAACACTTAGATTAGGAGAGAGATGTGAGTGTTTGTTCCAATTTTGTGAGGTGTTCGGCTTTGATGTATTCCAGCATAGGAAGTTTTTAAATTCATATTCTCCAGTTTCTTGGGGAATATCTTTTTGAAAATTATTCTAATAAGGTCTACTTGAGGGCAAGTAGAGTTCAAGTGGGGGGATATTTGATGACGTCAAATTTACCCATGATTTAAGTGTTAATTTCCCCCTAAAATGCTCATCTTTTCTGTTAATATGAAGAATATATACTCTTATTTCTTTCTATTTTGGTTTCAGGGTAAAGATGAGTAAAAGAACGAACATACGCGGAAATGGAAGGACTTAAGAGCAAATACGTGGAAATTATGGATTCTGCACAAGCTATGGCGTAGAGGTTCATCCACCTACGCCGTAGCAATAGTTTATGAAGACTACAGCGTAGCCCAATCCTTGGCTACGGCGTAGAGGTCCACTAAAGGGAACTACGGAGTAGCAACTCTCCACCTACGGCGTAGTCCCCAATTTGAGGCAGAGAAGAACTAACGAGGCCAAGGAAGAAGTTACGGCGTAGTCCATATTTACAAAGGCTACGGCGTAGCAACTCAAATCAGCTACGCCGTAGCAAAGTCGAGCCTATAAATACCAACCCTAATTCCGAGTTTATTCATTCACTTTTCACCACACAGAAGTTGGGAGAAACTCGGGGAGCAGGAGGAACGAAGTTCTAGCCTCATCGAAGTCACTTCCAAGGGAGGATTCACACATCACTCATAAGTTTATCAATTCCTTTATCTTATATTCGATTCATGTTTAGATTTGTATTAAATCAACAATGTTTTACTGCAATTATGAATATGAGTGGCTGATGAGTGCTCAAACACTCATCATTTTTGGTCAAATCTGAACTGCAAAACATCTGAAAACACTCAAAAATGCATCAAAATGCATAAAATATCCAAGGATCGTGTTTTATATGTCTCAAATGCAAAATGTTTAAAAACAAATGAAAAACGAACAAAGTTTGCATAATTGGCAGTTTCAGTCCTCCAACTTTCAAAAATTGGCAAAACTAGTCCCTGGAATCCAAAATTGTGGAGTTTTATCCTTCAAGGTCCCTGAAGTATTTTAAGTTGTCAAAATTGGTCCTTGAATGAATTTTTTGAGCAAATGGTAGAAAAGGTCCCTGAACTTTGAAAATTGTCAAAAATGGTCCTTGGATAATTTAAAAGTGGAAAAATGCCAATTGTGGTCCTTGTGTTATTGGAGTTTGGCAACATTGATCCTTATGAGCACTTTGGAAAAATTACATCTTCAGTCCCTCATCTTTGGAGAAATTGCATAAATGGTCCTTGTGTTATAACTTAACCAAACGGACCCTTTATTAATCTATAAGCCAAATCCAATCCAAAACCAGCCCAGCCTCCACTCCTTGGCCCAACCTCCACCCACGGCCCAACAACAAAATATAACTCCCCCCCGTTTATATCTCCCTCAGTCAAACACACCCTTTGACCTTTCCCTCCCAACATAAACCCACAAAACCAGGGTCCTTTCTCACCCTCCCCACTCCTCCACATGCTACCCCCACCTCCATAGCCACCTTAGTGTCTCTCCCACCTTCCCCAACATTTAATGCTCCACCTAATCCACTAAAATGGTTCCTAATTATTTATAAAGAATTTTGGCGCCAAAATCAGTTAATGGTGGAGATTGAGTATCAAGCATCCAACGGATGAAAAGGCAAGTGGGAAAGGTTCAGAGGGTCACACAAACCCTAATGGAGTGATATATAAAGAAAGAGATGGAGCATAGTTAGCTATCTAGAGTAACTTAGTATAATTTAGCTCGTTAGGTTAATTTTCTCAAGTTCATTGTAATTTAAAGCTTTTCAGTATTGTTTTAAGTGTTTTCAGTGTAATGTGAATCTTTTTCATTAATCAATTTCAAGTTTAAGTTACAATTCCAAGCTTTGCCATTTTGACTTGAAAATTACATTTGTAGTTTAATGTGATTATTAGCTGTTGTTATGGACTGAATTAGATCATATAAGCTTCTAGAAAGCTTGTGAAAGCTTTTAGAAACATTAAAATTCAGTTTAGGTTCATAAGTCAAAAATCACAAAAAAAATATCATAAATAGATAAAGAAATCAAAAATGTTCAAGAAGGTGGTGATTCAAGCTGGAGCATGGTGAATTGTGGATGGCCATGGGTTAGTGGTTCTGTGGAGAACTTATAGGATTGATCTTGGGTCCTTGTTCTAAGTTTTCAGCTGGATTGCTTATTTGTAAGCTCTTGTTCCAATTTTCTCTTTTACTTAATAAGTTGGTAAAATTGGATAATATTTGTGTTTGTGTGCTTCTTCAGTGTTGTTTAGTTGTAGAATTGCTTAAAGTAGCTTGCTTGTTTGCTAAATCTTATAGTTGCTCAAAGTTCTAGCTTAACAGTCAAAATAGCATATTGGTCATTTCTTTGTTTCATGCTTAGATCATTGATTATTTATGCTCATTTGGTCTTATTTTATGCTAATATAAGTTGTGGAATCAGTGTTTAGGATTAACTTAGTGATTTGGTGTGAAAAACTTGATTTCACTTTCTATAAAGGGTGTTTGGGTTAAGCTGTTTGATTGGGTTAGAGTGTGTGTATTATTGTTCTTGTCTGATGTATGGCACACTAAGGTCTAATAGCTCAGGGAAACAATTAAAACCAGTCCCATTTTGTTAAAAAGTCAAAATCATTTGGATTCCCATTCACTTGTTGTCTGTTGAACCATTAGATCCAAAATTCATCACAGTGGTTTGGAACTTGGTCATCTAGCATAAGTTAACATCTTTTAGGCTTAATACATCATAATCAGTGGGTATATTTGATTCTAAGTTCACCAAAGTCAACTTTCTAGTGTTTATCAAAAAGTCAAAAGTCTTAGAAAAAAGTTTTTGAATTAACTTAGAAATTTCATGTAGTTCTTAATATTAGGAGTTTGGATTTGTGCTTTTGGATATTTGTTATCTTGTTACTTGTTTAGTTGATAGTATTTTTTTTTTTAATTTTTAGATTGCTTGTTAAACTGCTTAATTTTGCTTATCTTCTTAGCTACTTTTCATAAAGTTGCCCTGTGCACAGACTTGAGCTCATTTTCATAAGCTTGCAATTTGTTCATCAATTAGCTTTAGATTGTGCATATTAGTTCTTTGTGAAGCCCTTCTGGCCAACTTGTGATTTATGCTTTCATTTTTCATTCTTGAGCTTATTTGCACTGCTTAAATTGTCTTAGCAATTCTCAATATTGACCCATCTATACTGAGTAGTCAGTGTGGGTGAGCATTTTTCATAAGCTCATAACAAGCTTATCTCTTGGACTTAATCTATGGAATTTGGTTCTTTGAGAAGCCCATCCACCATACTTTAGGGTCCTGTGCTTATTTTTAGTTTTGTGGCTTATTTGATAAGGCTGCAATAAGCTTTAACTTTGTCCCATTTCCTGTGTACATTGAGCAGATCAGTGTGTTCACAGCTTTTTCATAAGCCTTCCAAAAGCTCAATTGTGGGTCCTACCCCTTGAGCTTTAGCTTTTTGAAAAGCCTTCCACCCCAGCTTTCTATATCAGTTCTCATTTTGAGCTTATTAGCTTATTTCACAAGCTTATATTGCCCATAAAGTTGACTGTATTGAGTGTTTGGTTGGTTGTGGGACTGGATTAGCTTATTTGCTTAATTTAGCTTATCCATTGTTTGTTTCTTGTTCCATTTACTCATTTCCAGTTCATTTAACTTGTTTTCATTTTATTGTTTCTTGGTTTCTAGTTCCTTAGCTTGTTTGAGCTTTTGAGCTTCATTTGAGCCAAAAGCTTAACTGCTTCTCATAAGCTCTCAATTTCTTTGTTTTTCAGTTTCACAACTTTTGTTTTCATTAAAGTCTCATTATTTCAGTAGTATAACAGTTCCATAAAAAGAAAAACACAAAAACATCAATTTTTAGGAAAGTGATAGCTTCTATTTAAGAAGCTTGAGCTTATTAGCTTATTTTTCATCTTTTTCATTAAGCACTTGCTGATTTTATATTTTTCTTAACTTTCTGTCATCTTGTAGTATTTATAGAAAAAATTCCAGATTTTTGTTTGCTTGTTTAGTATTTATTAAAAATCAAAAACAGTTTTAGTAATTATTAATTAGTAATTACTGTAATTAATATTAAATACATAAATAGTCTAATAAATATATTTTCAGTTCTAAAATTAGTTTTAGGTTATTTTAGATTTTTCTAAATTAATTTTCATTTATTTAGGTTAATTTCTAATTTAATTATAATTTAGTGTAGTTTAGATAATTAATAAATAGTTTTTAATTAATAATAATTAATTTAATAGTCTAAAATTTAATTTTCTTTTTCCAATATTTTTCTTTTATCATTAGGATTGTAGAAATATGTTTTTCATCATCTAGGTGTTTATAGATTTCCATTTTCACTTTTATTTTTGTACGTAGACGTTTAATTAAACGTAAACGTACACTGTTAGATTTGTAATCGTTTCTAGATTTCTAGTAATCATTTGTAGTGTTTGTTTATCATTTTCATTCATCATTTTGAAGTTTAATTTCAATCAATCACTTTCATCAATCCTTGTTTCATAAACGCTTGATCTCAGACTCGTTTTCTACACCATTTCACGCTTCGTCAGGATATAACGACCCGGGAAGAACTCCTGTACTCTCCTTGGTGCATTGTGCCTTTTATAGTTTGACTTTTGTTGACCAAATCCTTGGTAGACTTTATTTGACTTTTTAGGATCAATCAGTGGCTAAACACCTCTTGGTGTTAGCCTAGTTATGAAATTGTTATTGTTGTGATTTAGTTTTCTACGCATCTATTGTCTATTGTTTGTATACTTTCATGGCGAGTCTTAGGACACTCTAGTTCCCATAGTGTTTAGCATTGGTTGTTCCTTAGAGGCTTGTGGAATTAACCCTAGGAAGCAAGCCGATAGGGATGTGACTTGGTGATAGCAATATCACCATACATTTGCGAATTATCCCTAGGACCACCTACATTTGCGAATTAGAAGGGTGTAAGATCTGACCATGCCGCATCCGCTAGACTTGTCCATGTTAGTAGAGGCACTTAATGACTCTTACATCTTCGACCGATGAACCCACGGCTTTACAATAGTCGTGGATATGAGAAGGTGTAAGATAGATCTAGGTGATTTAACCCTTTGATCCGAAATGAATTTAACCTCCAGACGATATGATAGGATGCATTTATAGAAAACTAATCACAATATTAACAAGAGTAGTAATTAGGTTAGCACTATCTCTCTCTATTGATCTCCTTTCGTTTATTTACTTGCTTTGTTATTTACTTTCATTAGTTAATTAATCCTTTAAATCATAAAACCCCTTTTAAATGTGACACTAAACTTAGATAATTTCCACACACTTAGCTCTTGGGACGACCTCGGCTTTACCAACTAGCTTTACCATACACGACCGGGTACAATGCCCGTTAGTGCATTAGGTAGACCATAGGTAGACGAGACACATTATAAATATTAAAACCTGGTCGGTAAAACCTGCATCACTTATTATCATTATTGCTTGTGTTAGAGATTTGCTTTTTAAATTTACGCTTAGATTCACTCACAAATCCCTGCGAACGATCCCGACTTACCATCCTCATCTTGCTATAACGGATGAGTTCACTTGCTCGTATGTGTTATTTCTAGATCCGGTAATCGTGTTTATAAATTTAAAACTTGTACACACCGTGAGCACATCACTAAGATTCAAGTTCAGCTTCGAAACACAGTCAGAAAAGTTAGAACGGACAATGGAACTGAATTCAATAATCAGACTCTTCGATCTTATTTTGAGAAAGTGGGAATTGAACATCAAACATCAATCGCAAGAAGTCCCGAACAGAATGGAGTTGTCGAAAGACGCAACAGGACACTAGTGGAAGCTGCACGAACGATGCTCATCAATGCTCAATTACCAGATTACTTATGGGCTGAAGCCGTATCAACTGCATGTTACACCCAAAACCGTTGTATGATCACCAAACGCCATAACAAGACTTCTTATGAGATTGGTCACAAACGCAAACTGAACATTAAATACTTTCATGTATTTGGTGCTCTTTGCTAGCCAGTTAATGACCGTGATGATCTTGGAAAACTTAAAGCAAAGGCCGACATCGGAATCTTCATTAGATATTTTGAAAACTCCAAAGGCTTTCGGATTTGGAATCGTCGTACTAAAGAAATTCAAAAAACCATTCATGCTAATTTCGATGAGCTTACTGGGATGGCTTCTGAGCACAACAGCTTAGGACCCAAAATCAACCGTCTAAACTTTCCAGATCCTTCAGCTGCACTTTTGTCACTTACCCGTAAAGAATTGGAAACACTCTTTGCTCCACTGTTTGATGATTCTTTTGAACCTCGTGCATCAGATGTATCCACTAGTTCCGCTGCTCAACCTGATATCATTCCTATACCTAATACACCTGCTCCTACAACAACAACAACTGTAGACACCAATGCACCTCCAATTGAATCACCAACAATAGCTGAACAAACCGCTTCCAACACCGACAATGTAGCTGAAGATCTGAACCAACAACCAGTACCCGAACCTGCAGATTATGATCCAAATGCGTTATTTAATCCTTTCGCACCTACTCTAGCAATTGAAGACATTGCAGAGTCATCTACACGCAATTTGGAACCAACTAATATGCAGACATTTTATCAACATCACCCTTCACACATCATTGGACTAGAGATCACCCTTTAGTAAACATTATTGGCCATCCAACAGCACCAGTCATGACTAGACGAAAACTCCACACCGATGCTGAAAATTGCCTTTGTGCACTCACAATGTGTCAAGATGAACCCAAAAACATTAAAGAAGCATTAACCTATGACAACTGGATTGAATCAATGCAAGAGGAACTCGATCAATTCAAAAGATTATAAGTGTGGGAGTTAGTCGAAAGACCAGATGGGCTCTTTGTCATTGGGCTGAAATGGATTTGGAAAAACAAGTTAGATGCAGAAGACACAGTGATTCGTAACAAATCGCGTCTGGTAGCTAAAGGTTACACTCAGGAAGAAGGAATTGATTTTGAAGAATCCTTTCCACCAGTGGCTAGACTTGAAGCTGTTCGCATATTTCTGGCATACGCTGCTCACAAAAATATGTTTGTTTATCAAATGGATGTGAAAACGGCATTTCAAAATGGTCAGTTACGTGAGGTGGTTTATGTCAGCCAACCAGAAGGTTTCGTCGACCCAGATCATCCTAATCATGTGTACAGACTCAAGAAGGCTCTTTACAGCCTTAAACAAGCCCCAAGGGCATGGAACGATGTACTCACTTCATTTCTGTTGGCCAATAACTTTTCTAAAGGCTCTATCGATCCAACATTGTTTATTCAAAAACACGGGGAGGACATACTAATTGTTCAAATTTATGTCTATGACACTATTTTTGCGTCTACGCACAAGAAATATTCAAATGCTTTTGCAAAATTAATGAAACAAAATTTTGAAATGTCCATGATGGGTGAACTTTCGTTCTTCTTAGGACTACAAGTTCATCAATCACCCTGTGAGATTTTTCTAAATCAGTCCAAATATGCTCTTGAAATAATTAAGATACATGGAATGACCAGTTGTGATACATATCCTACTCCAATGTCTTACACAACAAAGATAGATGCTGACATACATGGGAAACCAGTTGACCCAACCAAATACCGAAGTATTATTGGGTCACTCATGTATCTCACAGCTAGCAGACCAGATATTGTATTTGATGTATATATGTGCTCTCGTTATCAGTCTAGCCCAACTGAACGACACCTCTCTGAGGCTAAAAGAATCCTTTGATACGTAAAGGGAACCATTAATTTGGGGATCTGGTATCCGAAGGATTCTGGCTTTGAACTAATAGCCTTTTCAAACGCTAATCATGCAGGGTGTTTAGATACACGCAAAAGTACTTCTGGTGGTTTGCAGTTTCTTGGAGATAAGCTTCTATCTTGGCAGTCAAAGAAGCAGGATTGCACATCATTATCATCAAAAGAAGCTAAATATGTAGCCATGTCTGCATGTTGTGCTCAAGTCATCTGGATGCGAACTCAGCTGTTGGACTATGGTTAAGTATTCGACAAAATTCCGATATACTGCGATTACAAAAGTGCCATTGCAATCTCCTGCAACACTGTTCTTCACTCCAAATCCAAGCATATTGCTCTCCGGTATCATTTCATCAAGGAGCACATTGAAAATGGTACAATTGAGTTATATTTTGTGGGTACTGAATACCAATTGGGCGACTTGTTCACAAAAGTACTACCTCCTTCAAGGTTTGCTGCCCTAGTTCACCAAATTGGTATGCGGTGTTTGACTCCTGATGATTTGAAAAACTTTCTTAAAAACTCTTAAGGATGTCAAATACCAAAATGCTTTTGTAAATATTTTTCAAAAACAAAATACAAAAATATAAAACTATAAAAACTACAAAAAGATTTTTCATTTTATTCACATAAAAAATCTTTATTAAATAATCATCTCTTCTTCGTAAACAAAATTCTCTACTTCAAAATATGTTTTTTTTTCTAAACATTTCCATATTTTTCAGGAAAACATATTTTGAGGGGGAGACAAGTTTTTCAAACTATTGAAAATTTTTGTTCACTCTTCTTCAAATCTTCATCAAAAATTTATTTCATCATTCAAATTCTACGAGAACTCTTGAACCAAAATGTTTTGTCAAAATTCCTATAATTATTATTTGTTGGTTCAAGGGGGAGATATGTCAAAAAAAATCACTTATGTCATTTGGTCTCTTCATGTGACGACAACCTAACCAAAGGGACTATTTGTGCTATGTGTTAATCTATTGGGGTTATGGTGTTCAATTTTGTAAAGGAAAAAAACTTAGGGGACTTAAATTGTCTAAAACCCAAACTTCACTCTTTATAAGCTAACCTAAATCAGTTTTTTTTTCCACACAAATTCAAAACCACGACCTAGTGCCGCCAATTCTTTTCTCTCGACCAAGATTTTTATTTCTGTCACTTTCTCTTGATTGTAAGTGTTACACTTGGTCTATTATGTCTTATAATCATTCGCCCTATTTCTTTCAAACTTTCTGTGGTTAAATTGATTGATTGTGAGATTAGGGTTGATGTGCTCGAATTGGGTATTTCTTAATCGTTAGGTTTTAGGCTAATTAACTCAGTTCTTTAGGTTGATTACTTGATTAGGATCGCCTGTATGCACTTTAATTGTAACATATTACACCAGAAAATGTGGAATTAAATGGTTAGGTTTTAAGGATGTCGTGGTTATGGCTGCTACTCATAGCGGTAGTATTTGTTGTGGTTATTCAGTGGGTTTTGCTTATTTTCATCCCCTTATCATGCGCCTTTTGTCCCATATCATTACACAAACATAGGCACTGAATTGTGTGTAAATCGAATAGTCAAGGTAAAATTTGTGACCAATGTGTTTGTGTTAACTGATTTCTGGGTTTTGGTAGTTGATTAGGATATTACTTGGAAGATGTTTTATGCGTAATTGGTCCTTCAATTTGTTTGAATTTATGTTGTGTTTTTTATGAGTTTCTTCGAGTATACATGAATTTTGGCGAGTAACCTATGAACATGCCGAGTAAAAGATATGTCTAATGAATGTTTTTTTAGGAAATAAGGGTACTTCCTAGCCTCACAAAGGTTTCTTTAACTTTATGTGAACATTATGTCATCAATATCGCGTAAAATTCAAGGCATCAAATTCTAGAAGTGTCCCTATTCTAGAATTGGTTCACTCTGATGTGTGGTAGGAACCAGTTCTATCCTTTGGATGAGTAAAGTATTTTGTATCCTTCATTGAAGTTGTTAAAGTTTACAAAGTGCTGGATGAACTTGATTCTGAAAAGCAGATCAGATAATGGAGGTGAGTACATTGGTGATGAACTTGATACTTTTTGCAGGCAAAAAGGAATCAAAAGGCAGTAGTTCACTATAACATACACTTCTCAAAAGAACGGATGAACATAACCTTGTTAGAAAGAGTAAGAGCAATGTTGGCAACTACAAGCTTGGAAAAAAGGTTATGGGCGTAAGCAGTCCATACCGCATGTTATGTAATACATCGGTCACCTTCAACTGCAGTTGAGTTAAAGGCACAGATGGAGGTGTGCACCAGAAAACCAGTCAACTATTCGGACCTCCATATATTTAGTAGTCATGTGTACGTGATGTACAATAACCAATAAACTACGAAACTGGATCCAAAATCCAGAAAATGCGTGTTCTTAGGGTATGCTGAAGAAAAAGAGGGGTATTTCTTATGGGACCCCATTGCCTACAAAGTAGTCGTCAGCAGAGATGTTGTCTTTATGGAAGACAAAATTCAAGATGTTGGAGAAGATGATAGTACAACAAAAGAAACTACTTTAATACATATGGAAAAGCAATTTCAACATAATGATTCTTCTAAAGCTACACCTCAACATGAGGTGAATGAGATAAATGAGTCTCAAGCTCCAGTGACCCGAACTCTTAATCATGAAAGAAAACGTCCAGTCTAGCACTCAAATTATGTTATGAAGAGCAACATTACATACTGTATTATTACAGAGGAAGCAGAGCCATCAAGTGTTCAAGAGGCACTGAATAACCCAAATGCATCGCTATAGATGGTACCAGTGCAATAAGAAATTGAAGCTTTTCACAAGAATAAAACATGTGAGCTGATCCCACTACCAGGAGGTAGAAAACTTATTGGAAACAAATGGGTGTATATAATCAAGAAAAATGGTGAAGATCAAGTTGAGCGATATCGTGAAAGATTGGTGGTTAAAGGATATGCTGAGAAAAAAGGAATTGACTTCAACGAATAATATTCCCATGTGGTTTGAATGAAAACAGTTCGAATAGTTCTGTCGATGTGTGATATATATGACTTACATCCAGAGTAGCTAGAAGTGACAACTGCATTTCTTCATGGAAATCTTGAAGAAGAGATTTACATGCTCCAACCAGAAGGTTTTGAACAAAAAAGAAAAGAGAACTTGGGTTGCAGGTTAAACAAATCTCTGTACGGTTTAAATCAGGCACCGAAGTATTGGTATAAGAGATATGATTCTTGCATTAGGAGCCTTGAATATAACAAACTACATACAGAGCCTTGTACATATTTCAAGAGGTTCGGAAATAATAATTTTATCATTTTGATGTTATATGTTGACGATATGTTGGTAGCAAGCCCAAACAAAGATCGTATCAGTAAATTGAAGGCTCAATTGGTTAGGAAATTCGAGATAAAATACCTTGGACCCTCAACAAGATTCTAGGGATGCAAATTCACCGATATATAGTTAGTAGGAAAGATTTAGGTTTCACAATAGAGTTATTTGAATAAAATCTTGCAACGGTTCAATATGCAAGATTGTAAGCCAATATCAACCCGATTTTCTACTAATGTCAAATTATCCTCCAAGATAAGTCCTGGCATTGAAGAAGAGAGGATGAAAATGTCTTGATTACCGTATGCACCAGTAATGGGAAGTTTAATGTTCGCGATGATTTGTACAAAGCCAGACAATGCACATGCAGTGGGAGTAGTGAGTCGGCACGTGGCGGAACCTGGTAGAGAGCATTGGGAAGTTGTGAAGAGGATCCTTAGATATATTAAAGGAACCTAGGATGTTGCATTGTATTATGGGAATAGGATTTGAATGTCAAGGGATATGTTGATTCTGTTTATTCAGGTGATCTTGATGGAAGTAAATCAACCCCCGGGTATGTGTTTACATTTTCTGGCGGAACGGTAGGATAAGTTTCAAAACTACAGTCAGTTGTCACTATGTCAACAATAGATGCAGATTATGTTGCAGCTGCTCAAGCCAGCAAAGAAGCAGTATGGTTAAAGATGTTGTTGGAGGAGCTCAGGCACGAACAAGTGAAAATTACTCTATTTTGTGACAACCAGAGTGCCTTGTATCTTGCAAGGAATCCATCATTTCATTCAAAGACAAATCATATACGAGTTCAATCACTTTGTTTGTGAAAAAGTTGAAGAAGGAACCGTGGATATGCAAAAAATTCATACTGATGATAACATGGCATATTATCTGACAAAAGCAATTAACTGTGACAACTTTATATGGTGTCGATCCTCAAACGGCCTAACAGAAATGTAAGCAACATGAAAATGCAAGGTACGATAATGGTGTGAAGATAGATTGGACTTAAATCTAATCTTCAAGTGGGAGATTGTTAAAATATAGATACATTGTATGCAAAAATTTGATGAGAATCTTCCACCGCAACTTAGATTGCAACTTGGATAGTAGCATTTGTCATGCATGATGTCACAAGTCAAGAAATGTGCCTATAAAAGGCAATAAAACTTGCTTCATTTTCTTCGCATCTCATTCAATTCACTTCTATCTCTTAAAGGTTCTTTGCGAGAAAGCTAGAGAGTTTGTATATCTCTTAATACAAGAGATATAACTATTGGTGTTTATTATTGTAATTCGAGAATGTGTAATTCTTAAGTTTCTGAATAGTGAAACATATCTTTCTTTACCCTTGGTTTTTACCTTATTGGAGTTTTTCAAATTAAATCCGTGTATCATCTTATATTGTATTTCATATATAAGTTGCGGTTTTACTTCAATCCGATGTCACTTTTCTCAACGGTGCTGTAATCATTAATCTGTAATTTCTAGTGTCATGAATAAATGGTCGTTCACAAAACAAGTTCTTGAGATATAAAAAGATGCTCACCGACGAAATAAACTTTCGAATGAGTTTTTTTTAAAGGTCATTCTCTAATTTTGCATTAAAAATCTATGTATTGAGCCAAAATAGAAAGAAATTCTTTCCATCATTTCTCGATCGTACTAATATAATTGTAGACTTAGTCACTTAGACCATGCATCTTTGTCAGCAGAAGTCAATAAAAAACGATGCCAAAAAACCAAAAGAATGGTCGTTGTGGTATTCAACTATTCATTTTGACTTCAAATAATCTAATGCCATTACGCATGTGCAATGCATGCTTTGCATGTCCCAATCACCTGCAAAAACCTTGGAACATGAAGCTATGACGTTTATTTTATTTTAAGTTTTAGTTTGACCCATTGGATTGGGCTGATTTTGATCTGTTGATCTACGCTTTAGTTGGCCCAACAGTTTCTTATTTTATTTATTCTCTTTCGTGGTGCTTGATACAAATTTTAGATAATCTTGACTGATAAGGAACACCGACTCACGGCACGCTTTTCGAAGTTGTAGATCGTCTTGCGGATTTAGCTTCCGGTTCCATCTGTAGCGGAAATTACGGAGGCATCTTGACATTAGGTTGGATTTCACTAGCCAGAGGATAATTAATCTTTCATTTTTGTGTGTGTGTGTGTGTGTGTGTAAGATCTCATATTAACAAACGGGTTTGGTTTCGATTGTGTTTACATGATGATGTTGAGTATAGGTTTCTCTATAGTGGGTTTCGAATTTTTGATTCGGGTTATGGGTTAATAGGAAATTTATTCTTTCAGAGGTTGAAAAGGGAAAGTTAATGGGGGAAACCAGTAAGTTTATGATCTGCAAACATAAACGATGATAAATATGGTTGCTTTGAAGATGGCGTTAAGTGTTTCAACTTGAAGGTGAATTGGGAAGTGGGTTTGTTTATATTAGAGTTCTTGCCCCCCAATCGTTCGATCAAAGTGTTGACAGAATTCAGTTGTGGTAAGTTTTTATTTGATTGTTTTCATATTGGTAGGATATAAAATAAGGGGTGTTTGGTTTAACTTATTATTTGAAATATTTTCTTACAACTTTTTAAATTTAGCATCTTCATATTATTAACATATCTGAAAATGTCGTGTAGATGGTGTTGCCCAAAAGAGCCAAAATGAACAAGCACGATCTTGACGGTTTACCGCGGCCAAAGTTGTTAGTGGATGTGGTATGCACCTTGACTTTGCATTAGGTTTTGCCACTTTTGGATTTGCATTGATTAAACTTTCTGCCTTTGCCTTTGCATTTGAGTTTTTAGGCTGTCGAGGAGGAAAGTGCTATATGATTCGTATGAAGGTGTCACATGCTAACAATGTCGCTGTTGTACTTGCTTCTTCAAAGGTATAATTCAGGCACGGGGGTATAAGAAGGAACAAGTTTCGACAGATTTTAAGTATGCGAGTGATACTGGTAGGATGTCAGCTAGGAGATGGGCGGAGGCATTGAAAGTATTGGTGGAGGGAAGTGAGGAGACGGACGAATGGGGCCATTTAATCTTCAGAAGACGGATGTGATCGGTAATGTTTCTACCTATGTACAAGAAATATGATTCCAGTGCAAAGGTTATCAACACATTATCTAGTTTATTTAAATGGCTAAAAAGGGTCTGTGGCTACACTCCACATCCATACGAAGGTAGTTTTTTGTTTTTTGTTTTTTTTTGATTTTTGAATTGCTCATAACCTGAACCACGTTTATTTATCATTCAGCTTGCAGCTACCTGCGGTTATTTTGGCCGAAATTTTGGGTAATTAATTGGTGGGAAGGATGTTGGTGATACTTCAGGATCAGTAGGGTGATTTGCAGCTTCCTGAAACAAAAACATGTCCTCACTTGAGTCTATTGTGAATTGTGGCGAAGACGCTGCAAAAATTGGTTATATTATATTTAAATGTAATGCTACATTTATTGTGGCTTTAGGGTTGTTGTGCCGGTGGCGCTACGGATGCATCTACGCAACTTCGACTTTGAATGGTCTCGCTTTTGACAATACAACGCAAGCAAAGAGAAGACCATGGCCTTGTATGGTCGTTGGAGAATGCGTATCTCCCGGTAAGTGTTTCTATTATATTATAGTTCCTAAGATCTCATGGCCCTTTATTTAACTTTATACAGTAAATTCATTCATAAAAGTGCTTTTGCATTAGGAAAGTTCATTAAGTTAACTTATAAATTCAATAACTTCAGTGAAGTACTTTTGTTCCTTAATGTTTTTGAATCGAGTTATTTTAGAAACCAAAGATTCCTCACATACCAAGGGACTCATCCCCACCATCCATCTTCCCTCCCTCTTTATTTGATCTAATGGTTGAGATTAAAAGCATTTTAATATTTCACCCATTTTTTATAATTTAAATATATCTTAAACCGTTAATCGTTAAGCGAAAATAATTACACCATCGCGACGAGCATTTAATTACCTTTCTATAGACAGGCAATTTGATATACTTTCGAAAAAAAAAAAAAAAATCGTTTTTTTCACGTTTTTTTTCCTGGCCGAAAAAAATATCACATGTGATATTACATATCACATGTGATATTAGTGTAATATCACATGTGATGTGTAATATCACATGTGATATTAGTGTAATATCACATGTGATATGTAATATCACATGTGATATATCACATGTGATATTAAATATCACATGTGATATGCAATATCACATGTGATATTTTTTTCGGCCAGGAAAAAAAACGTGAAAAAAACGAGAAAAAAAAAATTGTCGAAAGTATATCAAATTGCCTGTCTATAGAAAGATGATTAAATGCTCGTCGTAACGGTATATTTTTTTTCGCTTAATGATTAACGGTTTGAAAGATATTAATATTTGAAAAAAAAGGATGAAAGTGGGTTTTTTAAATTGTTGAGATTAATCTCATCCATTAGATCAAATAAAGATGGAGGAAAGATGGATGGTGGAGATTAGTCCCTTTGTATGTAAATAAAGTTTTGTCCTCAAATGATCTTAACTCAATGTTTTTTAACAAAATCATATAGATATCAAATTTCACTATATATATGATTTTCATTCCATTAATGCGTCTTTCAATATTAACTAAAATTGAAGTGTAGTAGTATAGTACTGAATATCTTTAACTAAGTTCTTGGCCAATTCTTTTTCAAGCAAGGAGTTCTAACAATAGCAGCTCAATGATATACTTACTTTAATAGCAAATCTGACTTCTTTCATGCATAAGTGTAAATTACACCATTTGACTGTGGACTCTTCAAACGAAGATGTTTTTAGTAGTGTAATGAGCAAATAATATTAGTGATTCGTTTTTTTGTTGTTATTTTGTAAATAACTGTTGGATTTTTACTGTGAATTACGTGGATTGTGAGCTTGCAACTAAATAACCAGAGTATACATATTCTTTAATTTGGTCAGTTATGTTTTTAATAGATGTGCATGATTGTAGACGGATTTATCTCAACCATTTCCTTCTACTCACAGTCAAGAAACCCACTGCTGCTGAATAGGCTAACGAACGAAAACAAGAATGCCGGAGGCTTGGGAAGCTTGCAGAGGCTAATAGACCAAGTAGAT
>LBNU01028805.1:0-13077 GCA_014162995.1 Artemisia annua | reverse complement strand
CACACACACAGTTAAAACACACACAAACACACACAAGAACACACACCTTTCAATCATGAGGGGCCAAGATTGTCATTTTCTTTTTAACATTTCTCACCTTAACGCCACGTTAATGTACTAACGTGCCACGTTAACGCAACTTTAACGCAGCCAAACACATCGGTTAACGCATGATAACGCGCGTTAAAACACCCCCAACGTGCTAACGCACGTTACCATTGTGTATGCTCTTAGTCGACGCTACCTATACTAAAATACACCCACATTGAAGATAAATACATATTCTGCAACAACTCCCTTTGACCACACTTTTGAACACTATTAGCCAAAGAAAAGAAATTTAGCAAAACTAAAAAAATACACTCACATTGGTACAAACCAATATATACTCTGTAGGAACTCCCTTGACTACACTTCTGAAGCCTATTAACCAAGGACCAAAACTATAGCAACACTGAAAAATACCAAACAGTATGCCGAAACAAAATAAAAAACTCCGCCGCAGCGCGGCGGAGGCTTCCTCCTCGTTTATTATAAAATTTTGAAATATTTACGAAGCTTAAACAGGAGTTGAAATTATAAAATTATCATTCTAAGATTAGGCATACCAGCGACCTTCAGCGACTTTCTTTGCCTGCCACATCAGCTTTCTTTTTTCGACGACCTACAAACGACTTTTCACCACACTAAAGAGACCTTCATCTTTTATATTGAGTTAAGATCATTTGAGGACAAAACTTTATTTACATACAAAGGGACTAATCTCCACCATCCATCTTCCCTCCATCTTTATTTGATCTAATGGATGAGATTAATCCTAACAATTTAAAAAACCCACTTTCATCCTTTTTTTTCAAATATTAATATCTTTCAAACCGTTAATCATTAAACGAAAAAAAATATACCGTTACGACGAGCATTTAATTATCTTTCTATAGACAGGCAATTTGATATACTTTCGACAATTTTTTTTTTTTGTTTTTTTCACGTTTTTTTTCCTGGCCGAAAAAAATATCACATGTGATATTACATATCACATGTGATATGTAGTATCACATGTGATATATCACATGTGATATTACATATCACATGTGATATTACACTAATATCACATGTGATATTACACATCACATGTGATATTACACTAATATCACATGTGATATGTAATATCACATGTGATATATCACATGTGATATTACATATCACATGTGATATTACACTAATATCACATGTGATATTACACATCACATGTGATATTACACTAATATCACATGTGATATGTAATATCACATGTGATATATCACATGTGATATTACATATCACATGTGATATGTAATATCACATGTGATATTTTTTTCGGCCAGGAAAAAAAACGTGAAAAAAACGATTTTTTTTTCTTTTTTCGAAAGTATATCAAATTGCCTGTCTATAGAAAGGTAATTAAATGCTCGTCGCGATGGTGTAATTATTTTCGCTTAACGATTAACGGTTTAAGATATATTTAAATTATAAAAAATGGGTGAAATATTAAAATGCTTTTAATCTCAACCATTAGATCAAATAAAGAGGGAGGGAAGATGGATGGTGGGGATGAGTCCCTTGGTATGTGAGGAATCTTTGGTTTCTAAAATAACTCGATTCTTTTCTTTTTCTTAATAGATAATTTGAATGATTAAATTACCAAAAAGGACATCAATAAAATTTATAATATTTTAATTTAACATGACACAAAATTAGTTTTAAAAGATAACAATCTATTTCCACATGCTATTAGCGAAAGTTTAGTTGCTTTCCTAACGGGCTTTAGCGTTACTACTTTTTTCTTAACGGGCTTTAAAATAAAGAATAACAAGACCACATAAACTAATTGATAATAGGCTTAACTGCTATTAGCGAAAGTATAGTGTAGCTGCTAGGGATGGAAACGAGCCGACCAAGCCTGAGCTTGCCAGAGCTCGAGCTCGAGTTCGACTCGTTTAAGTTTTAAAAAGCTCGAGTTCGAGCTCGAGCTCGGCTCATTTCGAGCCTTAAATTTTAAACCCGAGCTCGGCTCGTGGTATGTTATATAGGCTCGGATCATAATATATCTTTATTGAGCTCGTTAATAAGCTCGAGCTCAGCTCGTATATATGTTTAATACTTAAAATATGATAATATCGTATAGGCACATTTAGGTTCGCGAGCCCAAATGCGCTTTGTATGAAAAGCTTGGCCTCGAGCTCGTTTGATCTTTTTACCGATCAGATTCCGAGCTTTTCACGAGTAGCTTGGCTCATTTCCAACCCCAGTAGCCGCTTTTCATCATCACATACTATTTTTATTTCAATCTTTCATCTTTTATCTTAAATTTCAACAACTTTTTTTTTTTTTTTTCTATAGCAGCAAATATTTCGATACATGAGAGAAAAAAACGAACGAGCAGGAAGTAAAAAATTTGAGGATAAGTAAGAAATTTGTAAATATTTGTTTTATTTGTATCGATCGCCCAGATGACGAAAAAATAAAAATAAAAAAACGGCCAACCGATGCATACCGATTGGGCACATCAAAAGCAACCGACGATCGATGCGGTCGACCTATACCTCGACCGAACTGTTGTGCAAGCCAATAGGGTCAAAAATACGCGAACCCAACTTTACCTAAACCCGAATAAGCTTACTCTAATCGGGTCGTAAGGGATTCGGGTAATTCGAGTTCTCGGCGATTAAGCCAAACTCTTATTAGAGTTGAGTTTTAGGTGAGAATCCTATCCTTATTCGGATTTCGAGTTAATCCGAATAACTCACATAAGAAATTTTTAATTCATTTTTGGGATTATGTATCAAAGGTCGCCCAACTATTAAGTATTTTACTTTTAGGCCACTTACTTTTTAAAACTAAATAATGGGTCACAAATGTATACGTTTGTTTTCTTACGTAATAAACACATTCAAACTCTTGTCGATATTCATACAATTTAGAGTAAATTGCATCTTTGGTCCCTGTGATTTGGCCATATTGCAGGTTTTGTCCCAAAAATTCTGAAAGTGCAGCGATAGTCCCCTTTTTGAATAGGGACTATCGCTGCACTTTTAAAGTTTTGGGACAAAAACTGCAATTTAGCCAAATCACAGGAACCAAAATGCAATTAACTCTACAATTTAAAGAATAAATCCAACTTTAAAATATCACACAATAAAATTAACAATTTAAATAATGGCTAAAGAATAAATCCAGCTTTAGCCATTATTTAAGATAAGTTAAATTATTTAATTCACTTTTAACTAAATAAAATTGCACTTAAATAATGGCTAAAGCTGATATTTTACATTTCAATACTCGTTTCGTCGTTTGTGTTGTTTTAATATGTTTTATTTAGCTTTATTCTCATTGTTTCAAAGTGTGAGCTTGTCTTTTTTATTGGGTTGTTGGACCAAAGAAATCTTAACAAGTTTAATTTTTTTATTTTATTTTATTTTATTTTATTTTAGTGTTATTTGTATTTTCATTTGAATAAATACAAATTTAGTTTCTTTGAAAAAATGAAAAATAAAATAAAATTGATGGTCAGTGGGGTATAAATGACTAAGTTGTGTTTAGTTATGATTGAAAAGTTATTTTGAGGTGTGAATATTTAAAGTGAAATGATGACGTAACCCTAGTAAAACCTAAATGGCTAAACTTTTTTAACCACCGTACCTTTTGCTCTTATTACACACTCTAAAGCGGGAATATGGTATTATCAACTTTGGTAATGTAAAAGGAAAAAGAAAAGTTTAATACGCACTAAAGAATTAATTGGCAAATTGAATACGTTTGTAACTAATTATCTTTTGAAAAGTTTACCAATCGCCATTTGGTAAAGATTAAATTGTGGAGTTTTAGGCCCGTTTGGTTTGTTGCTAGGAATGATAATGGCATCGAATTTGATATGAAGTAGAATGACAATAGATATGAAAAGTATATCATTATGATTGTTTATGTTTTGATGACAAAATATGGTATGAAAAAGTGTATAGATATTTGAGTTTTGTAGTGAAAAGAAGAGGGGCCCACGGGAATGGATTTCATAGACACCAAATTGGTGTGTAATGAATCTATGGCTATGATATACCAATTTCATTCTCAGGCCCGCTAAACAAACACTTTGAATCGAAATGAAATCCATAGACCTATTCCGATTTGAGGATACCAAACGCACCCTTAGTTTGTGGTATGTTTAGCATGGTGCGGTGTGAAGCTTTTTGAAGTGGTGAGCGATGAGCATTTTGGTTTTTAGTAATTGTTTGACAAAAGAGCTGTAAGCTTTGCTATTTTTAAGAATATTTATTTTTCCAATACTTATTTGAGAAGTGATGAGCAGTAACCTGTGACTACTGATCACTGCTACTACTCACTTATCACTAATATTTTAAACAAACACACCTGTAGATTCCATTCCAATAGCGCAAAGGCGATAATTCCATGATCACCCATTTCCATTTGCTTTCTAATCATATCATAGTCCTGTCCCCTTTCACCTTTTCTTCTTGTTTTTCATTTGATAAAAACAAACTTTTTTGAAACAGTGAGGTAGACTGAGGGTCGGTATTTTTGAACGACGACCGGCTTTCAAAAATTAGCTGAACAGTTTTCTCCTGAACTATTCAAAAACGTTAACAAGTGGGAGAAGTCTTGTTAGAAACCTTCAATTGTTGTAATCCAATCAAATCTTGTGAAATTCACCAAAAACATGCAAATGTCATCGGAAACGTGCAAACCTCACCAATACCCGACAAATATTGCCTAAAAGCCGTTCAAATTAAATCTTATCAGAAACATGTTTGGCGGTTCAACTGGTTTAACTAGTTTTTCTACCAAAACGACCACCGTTCCAGTTTAAAAAACATTGCCAAGCGACCAAATCGATTTGTCCCAACATTGTAACCAAAATTATAAATAGACATAGAGAAACTAATGTTAAGAGATTTTAAAATTAATAGTATGCTAACTTATTTTTTACAAAACAAAATGATATATATCACATTATCACAACTAGATTTCCTTTTCATGATCAGTAAAGTTTGAACTAATTGTATTACAAGTGTAATGTCACAGAAACTTTTTACACAAAAACAATCTTTGCATGATAATCACAAACCTAAACAAGTAACATTATAAGTTTATCTTCACAACATTGTATCATCAAGTTATAACTATAAATCAACCACTGCACCAGCTTCTTGAATAACCACACTCACATCACCACCACGATCGTCCGAAGACCCTGCCGTCACCACTGGCAGCTCAATCAGTGACCTCCGGCAAGTTGGACACGACGCATGCGAAGCCAACCACACATCAATACACCTAACATGAAAACCATGATTACATTGTGGCAAAACTCTTACTTTCTCACCATCCATAAACTCTGCAAGACATATAGGACACTCACTCGCAGGAATCTCTACCCCAGCACCAAAAACCGCCACTGGCATCCGTTTTAACGCTCTTTTCTTAACCCCCGTCGTAGACGTGACATCATTAGTTACGAAAACTAAACTTCTAGTACATCTTAAAGCACAACGTATGATTGCGTTAAGACCAAGAGCACAAATTAAGGCACATAGTAAAGCAGCTAGTATGATCACCATGTTTGTGTCGAAATTCGCGTCTTTGCTGTGGGACACTCGTTGTTGTGTCCCACCACCACCATCTTGTACCTCCATGATCACTACTCGTCTCACAAACACACTTATATAACTATATAAGTAGTTTGGAATAAGCAAGTACAGATAAACAGTTTCAGGCTTGGGCCGTTATATCGTCTAATAATTTGTTGTATCAAGACGCAATAAGCAAATAAATAGTACTCGTAGTAAGAATACCTGGTAAATTTAAGAAAGATTAATTAAAGGGTTATGCAAAGTGGGTATGGATTTTTTTCCTCCATGGAAATCGAACAACGAAAGAGATTGCAAGTTGAGGATCCATTGCAATTACTAACTCAGAAAATCATCTTGTACTTTCTTCAAAACATCAACATCTTGTAGTTTCAGTGGGTATGTATTCATAGGCGAAACAAAGTTTTGTGCAGTTCTTACTTTTGCAAATGAGTCATGTGTCCACTCGTTATAAAGGGATCTTTTTTGCAATTTAAGTAAAAGGGGCGTTTTATATAAACAGAGTGGATTAGTGCATCATATGCGATATTTGGAATATGAATTGAAAATAAACATCTAAGGTAGATATTTTGGTTGTGGGGTTAGGGTAGCTTGTGAACTTTAATTAAGCACCTGATGCTAGTTAATCACAATTAAGGCTACACAAGAAACACATGCTTTATTCCATAGCACCAATTCTATATATCCAATTCTTCACTCCACTAATTCCAAATTGGGAATTCTTTGGCTAAATGTTATGATCACCAAACCCACCACCTCTATATTAACGTCACATCACGAGACCTATCACCAACAAATGTAATGGTTACCACCAAAACTAAATATATGAAAATACCTCACTTTATACAAACATACCCCATAAACACACACACACACGCACACACACAAAAGGAAATAGTTGATGGCGCTGACCACTAAATGAGTGCAAAAAACTGGCGATGACGCGCGGTTAGAAGGCGTGTGTAGTAGTGTTCGTGCGTGGTGGAGGCCACCACCAGGGTGCTTCACCACCATCAGAGACGAACCCATAAATTTTTAGAGGGTGTTGCACAAATTTTTGTTTATTATAAGTATTTAAGTTACACCATAAAGAATTCATTAGCTAAAATGGGGTTGCACGTATCAAGAAAATACACATTTAAAAAACAATTTATACTCCGTGACCTAAAATCGGGTGTGACATGTGTCACACCTGGCTCCTAGGTGAGTCCATCCCTGACCACCATAACACCTGGTCTTAGATGCAACTTTAATGCATATAAAAATTCCCAATAAAGCAATGATTTAAATTTGCTTTAGCTAGTGTTAGAAAGTTACAATTTTTCCTTTCTTTTTGTCGGCTAGTTTGTCTTTTGAGTAATCTTAATTTTTTTCGATTATGTTAAGACGAAATACAATGTATTCAACCTTTTTAGTAGATTGTGGGTTTACAAATACTTCTTAGGAACTAACAAATTTGTTGCCTCAAATTGACCAAAATGTTTGTTGCATATTAGGTTTAAACTTGGTCCTATTAGAAAACACTTTTGATGACCTTATTTAGATTGAGGTGATTTGATGACGTTCGTAGGTTAAACTTATTATTGATTACGTTATATAGAGGCAAATGCAACTTAAATCTTAATAGGCCTTAAATCCACAAGTGGCTTAGGGTGACTAACATAACTTTGTCTAATGCTCCTTCGTAATTGGAACAACAAAATTTTAAAAGCTCGAATTGGGCACATACTTTCATTACTAAAAAAGAAATAAAGCTAAACATAAAAACAAAACTAAAGGTAGCTATCTTGGTAAAAATAAATCAAGACTTTGATAGATACCCGGTTACAGCAGATGAACGTAATCTAAAAAAGACAAAAGAAATATTCGACGACAGTCTAGAAATTTAGCAACGCGTGAGGGAGTGCCCGACCGGTGGAGATGGTGCTTCCGATATGATGTTCTTATAACACCCTGAAACCGGGCCTAAGCATTTTATTACAATAATGTCATTGGAATAGTTGACTATGATTTTATAAGTTCAAAGGACGTCAAGTGATTGGCTAGTCAACCCGATAGTCAATCTAATAGTCAAAGTATATGTAATATTGTTATAGAAAATATAATGTGTCACAATAATAAAGGAAATTAAGTTATGGGGCTAAAGTTGTAAGTTGTGAATATGTTATAAATTGTGTGTTGTGGCCAAAGAAGAAAGAATAGGACTTGAGGGACCATATGTGTCATTTGGCCAAAGATATACCAACATATGTCTAGAGATTTCCCTGGACTTCTACAGAATTTATTTGGATAAGTGTTTATGTGTGTGTGTGTGTGCGTCGTGAGTTAGACAGGGAAAGAGAGAAGACCCATTTGATGATCGAATTGAAGAAGGATTAGTATGTATACTCAAGTAATGAATCCCCAACAATGATTTCCACAAGTAAGTAATCATTTATCTTAAGTCAATTGATGAATTCAAATTAGGGTTCTTGAGGTGAAATTGGGGTTTTAGGTAATTATGTTTCTTAAACAAGACTTGAAGTGTTTGTGATGATGGGTTAAAGGTCAATTGATGGTTTTAGTTAAATTGAAGGTTTTCATCATATGACCAAGGTATGATCATATGATGTTAAGTAGTTGTTTATGATGGTGTTTTTAAGTTAATTGAATAGGTTTAAAATATTATGAGCCAAATGATATTGATATAGTGGGTAATCTTATAAGATGATTATCCTATAATCAAAATATGACTATATGACAAAGTTAAGTATTAAGAATTGGGTTAATGGTTGAATAACCATTGTTATGGTTATTTAGTTATGTCATTAAATGCTTGTCTTATTTTGATAATGGATAGGATGCTTAGAGAGATTAATGGCGTTATTGTTGATGATGATTCCTTGGTTTGCTTAGCTTGGAGCTAATTAAGGTAAGTAAAATGACACTTACATGCTATTATGTGGATTTTAACATGTATGTGTTTATGTGTATGTTTATGTGTTTGTAATAGGGAGTATTAAGGTAGGATTGACCTAGTGTTGTTATAGGTTGATCATACTTCATGTGCAAGAAAGGTGGCTAAAGTGATGTTTGTTGTTCAATGTTAAGAAAGTTTATATGTATTCAAGTAATGTGATGTTTAAGATGTTTTAATGCTTACATGTTATTTGATATATAATGACATGTTATGTCTTTTACTTACTAAGCGTTATCGCTTACTCGTTAAGATGTTAATGTTTTGTAGGTTCATGAAAAGAAGGGTAAAGCGTGGTAAGGAGATTAAGTATTGGAAACAAGGATTAGAAGCATTTGGGTTTATGTGTTAGAGCTTAGTATAGATACCGAGCTCATGACAATGTTGTACCCCCAAAAGTCTTAAAATGGTTCATACGTTTGTGTGTCAAGTGTCAAAGTAACTTACAAATGTTAAATTGAAATGTTTCAAGGATAAATGTTATAGTTTGGTATTAAAGTTTATGTAAATGGGTCAAAACGGGTATTTTGGCATAATATGCCCGTTACTTTGTAAAGTATGTTTCTGCGGGTCGTCTAGACCAAGTTTATATATTCTTATGTGTCATATATTATGTTATTAAGTTTTGGAAGTTTGGGTGTCTTTCCGAGTAATAGAAGTCATTTTCTGGAAAACGGGTCAAAAGTGCAAAAAAAGGGGTATGCAGAAAAAGGGGTGTTTGGGACAATGTCCATTTTAACCCATTTTGGGTCTAACGGGTCAAGAATTTGTAAAAGCAATTTATATGGTTAAGTGTTTGTAAAGTGGTTAAAATAGTTGGAGAACTAGTGGAGAACTAGTTGGAGAACAAATTTGGAGAGCTGGAGAACAAGTTTGGAGAACTAGTTGGAGTCAGTTTTTGAAAAATCATATCTTTTAATCTGTAAATCGTCACGGGTCGTACCACCCGGCATTTCGAAGGTAATTGAGTCTAGTTTCTTTTAAAAATAATCTCAATGTCTGAATGTTTATAGATTTTTGTCAATGGTCAAAAGAGTAACAGCAGGCCAGTTTTGATATGTCGTTTCAACGCAAAAGTTTCAAGTTTTGAGTATTTTAATTTGTGTCGTTCACGGGGTGTTACAACTTGGTATCAGAGCTTCAGTTTAAGTGAATTAGGTTTCCACTCTAGGTTGCCTAGTCTTAAACCACTTGTAGATGCGTTGGATGTAAGTGTTAGTAATGCAGGAAAGTAAATGTTTAAGTTTGAAGCGAATTATGTGATAGGTTACATGAACCGAAGTTGATAATGAGGAATGTGTGCTATAGTCATAATGTGTATGTGATGTAAGTCCGTATAGGACTTAAGACGTTTAAGTGATTAGATTGCCGTACACTTTGGTTAGTACTGGTGATCGTATTATGATTTTATGAATGTGTGTTAGAATGATGATTACGGAATGTGACTAAAATGGTAACTGGTATTAGAGATAGGCTAATAGTAAATTAAAGTATTCGACACTTAAAGTGTGCAAAGTAGTAATGATAAATGCACTAAAATATAATGTGAATTGACACACTAATGGTTAAGTGTCTATAAATATGAAAAGTAAAGAATGAGTATTAAAGAAACAATGGCAAGTAATGATGAGATGAACATGGTATAGCTAATGTGCTAATGACTAAAAGAAATGAGTTAAGAATGTAATTAAAATGTGATGATATGTTGTTAAGTTAAACACGAAGAGATCGTGTTAATGAATAAAGTGAATATAAAGGATGAATGTAAGTTAATGAAAGTGTTATAGAACTAACATATAAATGGTTAGATGTGGAAAAGAAACAAGTATCCTAAAAGAGATAAAAGTAAAGATGTGAAAATGGTTAACGCGCGTTAAAAGAATGTAAGTTGTAATAATAAGTGCAAACATCAAGTTAATGTGTGAGTATGATAAGCGAGTTTCATATACCCTATGACACTTGCTTTAGCTAAATAGCATGAATGGAGTAATGTGTGCGTTCAAATATTAATGGCTTGGATCCAATGTTAAATGTGAAAGGATAAAGATGGCTATCATGTAACCAACGTGTGAAAACGTAGAGGGGGGTGAATACGTTACCGTTTAAAAAACTTTATTACTTGTTGTATCAAATGTCCATTTTAGCTTGTTGTAATATGAAAGATGTTGCTTGTAGTTTATGACCAACATAACTTGAAACATGTTATCACACAAGTACAATCAACAAGTCACAACACAAGCAATCACATCATGCAAACATCAAAGTAACGTAATAAGTAAAAGGAAAGTGCAAACCGTTCACAACACGAGTATTTATCGTGGTTCGGCTACAAGGACTCTTTTCCTTGCCCTACGTCCACGCCCCGAGTATCCAACTCGAGAGTTACTTCACTAGATCAACAACCTCCCTTCTCGGCGGAGAAAACCTTACACGTCGCTTACAAGTTTACCGACACTAAGCTAGATGTCGAGTTCTTTTACAAGGGTACAACCACTCCCGTCGTCGCTTATACAAATTACCGACACTAAGCTAGATGTCGAGTTCTTTACCAAGGGTACAACCACTCCCGCTATGTTTTGTGGCCCAACATAAAAACCTTGTGTTTTATGGCACAAACACATAAACCATCTAATCTATGTTGAGATGATACAAAGATGATCCATGACATAAAAGTCTAATGGATATGCATGCCTAATCTACATGAACTTCTTGAATAAGAAGTCTTCAACCATTGAGGATGTCAAGTGCCCTTGAATCTTCATATGTTGGAATGCTTTAATGAATGATGACTTCAAGATCTTGTAACCTTCTTGGTTGATCATGAAGTATCATATGCTTACAACAATGATGAATGTTAGCAACATTATGATCATTATGTAAAGGGTGATCTACATGGTTTTCTACTTATCTATGTGTGTGTGGATTTTCATCACCTTTGCAAGTAAACCATAAACTCCTATTTATAGGCAAACTTACAAAGGGGTTTTCCAAACCATGTTCCAAAGATAAAACCATGTTCCAAAACCATGTTCAAGATTATCTAAGTCAACACACTATATGTCAAATCAAGAACATCTCTTACAAGATCTATGACAAGACAAGACATATGCATATACTTGAAACTAAGTGTTGACAAGACATATGCATATTGACAAGACAAGACTATGACACATCTTGCAAGTTCTTTGACCAAGTTATTTTCCAAAGATGTTTCCAAGTCAAGTACAAACTATGACACATCTTAAATGATCTATGACAAAGACATTTTTCATTTTATGAAAAATACATTTAGACAAATGTATATACTAACTTAAAAAGGTAAGTTACTTGTATATGAAAAATATATTAGTTAGCTAAATAATATTTAGTAAGTTACTAAAAATGTTTTATGTACTTATGTTGTTATAAGACACATTTTTATACATTGTAAACTTACTAATATTATTTAGACACCTAATATTGCACTTATTTTATTTGACACCTAAAGTGCACTTTGACACCTAAAATACTTAAAGACCCAAAAAGTATTTTAGTCATTCTAAGTGGTTGGTCAAGGGGTTTGATCATAATGCTACATAACAAACATGTACGAACCTGTGTTGTAGCATACGATGACTCGAGACGTTGAGAGGTGTTGAATGTTTGTTGAGACAAAGTATGATTACAAGTAACTTGTACATTTTACGTTATGTATCAAGTTATACGTTTGTCATCAATCAAAACAAACAAGACTGTATAGATTAAATATCGTAATATTTGCACTAACAATCTCCCCCTTTTTGATGATGACAAAATATGTAAACGTGATAGAACGTAAAATGTAAGAAGTTACTTGTGTCCGTATTACTTACTTGTATCCGCAACACACCTTCTACATTTCCTTCTCCGTTTACACTCTTCTCCCCCTTTTGTCGAAGCAAAAAGGGGTGTGTCCTAGGAGTTAACTTAATTTCTCCCCGAAATGGCGAGCTTGCATCATCCCTAGTGAAGTGAATTCTTCAACTCCAATTATCTAAGGGTGTTAGCAGATTCATGGATCAAATTAAGTTCCTTGACCTACATCAAGGTTAGTGTTGTGCAACATAAAAATTAAAAAAAATGCATGATGAATGAAATGCATGTTGGACTATGTTGACTTATTTCTTTCTTTTTGTCGAAACATAAAAGTGTGTCGAAGAATGAGAATAAAGATGAATGCGTGCATGCTTCTGTCACACCCTGAATTTACCTGTTATATGGCAGCGGAATGGAATACCTGGGTGTAACGAACAGGGCATCTCATACAAGGTTATATTGAACGACCTAAAGTGTCGTTTTGAAAATACATCGTTTGATCATTAAAACATTCAGAGTTTACAAAATAGGTCCCATAATGGTGTTACAAGTTCATAAAAACTAGTTCAACTTGATCAAACGTTACATAAGTGCATAAAATGAAAGGTGAGACGCGTCGACACCTCGACTCCATGATGGTCCAAA
>LBNU01028804.1:38879-49841 GCA_014162995.1 Artemisia annua | reverse complement strand
CTGTTAGCTTTATTCCCAACAACTTAGCAACCATGTAATTGACCGGATAATTAACTAAGGGTTTAACAAATGTTTTCACAATAATGCACCAAAGGTGGGTGCATACAAGGTAGGCTAAGGCGATTTGGGTGTACATTTAGTGGGGTGTAACAAATTCTCACTTTGAGTAAGATGCTCAAAGGTCGAAACGAAAGGATAGGCTCGGAAGGGTGTACTAGGGGTATCGTGTACAAAAAATGGATACAACGCAAAGGGTGTGGGAGAATTACTTGACCAATGAAGTCAATGTAATTATAACAAATATACGGGTATAGAAACAATGGGTTAATCCTAATGCCTCTTATCATGTAGTAAATCTTAACTACACGAATGTAGTCTCACTTGTGGATTTGAGATGGTCCTAACGCAAGTTCTAGAATCTAAATATTACCGGTACTCACATCATAGCACCAAAGATGGATGCTTTTCCTACCAATTCTAGGGGCGAACCTCACATATTTGGAGTGGAAAAACTTTTTAGTGGTACGGTTTTGTGCTAGTCATACAATTTCCTATCCATGAGACGCTCATTAAGATCAAGGTTTCACTCCTAAATGTTGTAAAAAAATTTAAATTTGGCGCTAAAATTGCCCTAACAAATATTTTTCTTGGTTTTATTACAAATTTACTATCAAACAAAGCAAAACATCAAGCATAGGTGTATTCTCAACGGTGCTTTCGTTTACCCCCCTTACACTTAAACCGAACATTGTCCCCAATGTTCAAATAAAAGACGTAAAAGTAAATAAGATGAAAGAATGAAATCAAATACTCCCCTGAATCGTTTGTTGTAGATAGTGAGGTAACATGGTTAGATCTTCTTCCAAGATAGACGAACGTTCAAAGCTTCCCTTCCAAAATAATAAACGTCTTCTTGTCCAAAATAAAACATGTTAACCTGAAAAAGATAAAGGCCAACCTCGCATAAAATCGGCGGTAAAATCTACATAATAAGATATAATGCTTGTGGAATGAATATTTTGCAGAAATCCTGGAGATTATAAGTTAAGGAATTGACAAAACTTTTTAAGTTTTCGAAAAAATACAAAACTTTCAAAATTTGCAGAAAATTATAACCTGACGCCGTCAGGTGTTAACCCTGACACCGTCAGAAAGTTCTGACAGAATTCTCATGTTAAGCTTCCGGGAAAAATTCTGGAAAATCTAAATCTTACTTCCTGGAATTCCTGCAAAAATTTATTATGACTCGATACAAGCATTTGACTCAAACAAGTACTAATATGTAGGTTAATTCCATTGTTATGATTCATGTTCATTCGTTCTTTATAAACCGATTTAGATTTCCCTTACACTTAGCTTTTGCAAAATACCTTTATATGTAGTTAAGACGAAGTTAAAAACAAGTTAAAGCATTTTCAAAATTTAGTTTGAATCATGAATCAATAACAAGAAATATAACTTACATACGGAAACAAATAAAATCAAATAAACACATAAAAACATAAAACTTGCAAATCAAATAAACAACCACAAATACCATAAAAGAAATGAATGTTCAAGGCCTATAGAGGCCGAATCCTACATGCATGAAAATAAATTGTTCAAGGGCCAACAGAGGCCAAATCCTACGCTATTACATACCAAATGTTCCAAATCATACATCCACAATAAAAATATCCAAGTACATCACAAATCAAATCAAATCACTGGGGAGGGGGACCGTAACGGTAGTCATAGCCAGGAGGGAGGTGTCCATAATACCCGTGGGGTGGGTAGTCCTGCTCACGTCCGGGGAAGGGGTCGATCTGCAAGTGGGGGTCCAACTGATCACGTGTGGATAGGTGCTGCATCTGCCGAATCGTGTGATCGTACATCCAGTCAAACCTGTCATCGACCCTGGTCCTCCAGGTATCGACCTGTCCCATCCAGGCTCCCTGATGAGCCTGCCAGTCCCCTCGACTCATGTGCCGGTAATAATCAGCAGTGCCGGCCTCGTATCCCCCGTACTGCTGCTGTGGTGCAGCCTCCTCCTCATCATCATCCTCATCACCACCAACAGCCTCCCGTGCAGGTCTCCACCAAACATACTGATCCCCCACCAGCTCTGACACCACATGCATCTGCTTCAGGGACCTGACCCTGACCACCCTACATACTCCTGACGAGCTCAGAAGACCCCTAATCTCGGGTGTTAGGACCCCGTATGACCTAGCCAGCCTGGTGATGAACATACCCCCATAGATCTTGTCATTGGCCCTCTCCCCAACTGCACCCTGAAGGTAACTAGCCACCCAAAAGGGGATGTTGCAGTAAGCTTCCCCAGAGTAGATCGTGTATAGAAAGAATAAGTCCAAGAGGGTGATCCTATGTTGGGAGCCTTGCCTCCCAGTCAGGGTGTATGAAATACACCGATGAGCCAGCCTAACCCTGGGGTCCCTAATGGTAGATGCCGTAGTAGTCCCAGACGCATACACCCCAGCTCCAATAGTAGGCCAAAACATAGCACAGCTCATGTCGTCCCTAACAGTCAACCCCTGACTCAGCCTGGCCAGAAATCCCCCCTGAATGGCCTCGTGCTGGGTGTAGAGTCCCAATCTCCAACCTAGCTCAACAATAGAACACGAGCGGTTCTCCCCTCCTAACCTAAAGTACACTGATGTGGCCCCCACATCATTCCTAGCAGCCCCAACATCCAAGTGAAAAGTGGCCAAAAACTCCCTCACCAACTCATCATAAACCTGCTCCCTAAGTCTAAACAAACTCAACCACTGCGGACCCGTAAAAACATCGGTCCCTATGCTATCAATAAAATCCTGCTCCAAACCACTGTTTGCCAAGAAGTCCCAGTCAATGATCGCACCATGGTCAATGTCATGGTTGTGCAACTCTTGGTATTTTGCGGTTGCCTCATTCCCCTCAAAAACACCCCAACTTCGGACTATATCCGCTAAACTAACCTGGGGAGCCCTAGATGAACTACCCCTGTGACTCCTAGATCGCTTATGCATATCCTGTAACAAAGCAAGAGGAACAAGGAAGGTTAAGAACACGTTTGGAAACGCGATTGGGACATCAGGTGGTCCTGACGCCGTCACGCCTACGGGCTGACGCCGTCAGACCTCTGCACAATTCGAATTCGAATTTACGAGGGAAAGTTCAAGCACAAAACTTGTAGATCCTTGCCCCAAACACCCCTTATGACAGCAAAATGGCCAATAGGCCAAAGGGTGGTGGCCGAATCCGCAATCCCTAACGCAATACTAATCTAAATCGAAGTTTTAACTAATTGGTGCCTTAATCCTTGCTAACATTACATCAACTATAAGGCATTATTAAGTTTTCAACCTCAATTCGATTCTAGGGTTTCGAATTTTTGGGGATATCCAAAATTGATGGATCGAATAGACAATTAGGATGGAAAAGGTGAAGAAAAGATACTTACCACGTGGAAGATGATGACGAAATGGCACGAATTGGGGCTTGGAGATTCGTTGGTGAAGAGTGGGGTGGATAATATTTGTGGGGTTTGTGAGGAAAGTGATGGGTTTGGAAGTTATTAAAGCTGGGTGGACGAGCTGACGCCGTCAGGCTTTACGAGCTGACGCCGTCAGGTGTTATTGACCAAGCAACTTTTCAGAATTTACAATTCAGCCCCTGCTCTTTTCGAAAGTTGTTTTGTGGCATCATAACTTCTACGAAAGGCATGCCCCTTAGTTAGCAAGCCCCTCCTGGGTCAAAAGTCTTGCTACACTCGTTGGGTGTGATCTTAACTTCCCCAGGGTCGGTTGTGGACTTATCCGATTTCCATTCTCCATTGTGGCAAGTATATATCAGGCGAGGTGAACTTTCCAGATATGTCTTTGGGTCGAGGGTATGTTTGAACTGGGCGCCTTTTCCTCCTGGCTTAAAACCGAATGAACGTTTCTTGGTTTTCTGAAAGTCAGGAAGCGTAATTTTAACGTTCCCCACGAAGATGCTGTGAACCTGAGAACTCTTTTCTCTACAGGGGGGTTCACAAAGGTGGAAGGAGTGTAGGGGTGGAGTCTTGGGAAGAGGAAGTTCATCACTAACCGCACCACATGGTTTATCTGCAACTGGAAGTTCAAATATCTTTTCGATTTTCTTGTGTGATACCTCTTCCTTAATTTTCTCCTTTATTTTGGAGATGAACTTTTCGGCTAGTTCCATGAAAACATCCTCGGTGTCCTTTAATTGAGCTTCCAGCCGTTGGAGCTGCTCTTCTTGATTATTCATGAAAGTTAGCATTATCCCTTCGAACTCATCTTGTCGTGAGAGTTGAGGGAGTGTATTTTTACCAACTGCGTTCATCTCCTCATATCTCTCAGTAAGAGATTCCTCAGCTCTCATAAGCATCTCGACTTGGTTTCTTATGTTATCAAATAATTGATCTTGGGTCGTGCTTACGTGATTCAAGACCCCTTCTTCCGAGACTGTTGAGTCCACCCATTCTTCTTCTTCGTACTGTGCCAAGTCCTCAATGACTTCCCAGCACTTTTCAACGCTAAGTCTGCTCAATCTCCCCTTGGCCGCGTAATCTATGGCTCTTTTAGTGTGGTAATCTGCACCATCATAGAATCGCTGGATCTGTAACCAAGGGTCTAAGCCATGATGAGGGACTTTTTGGAGTAAGTCCTTGAATCGAGTCCATGCCTCGTAGAGGGTTTCGCCTTGGCGTTGTTGGAACGCCAAGATATCATTCCTTAGCTTGGTAGTTCTCCCCGGTGGGAAAAATTGAGCAAGGAAACGAGTTGTGAGATCGTCCCAAGAGGTGATGGATCCTGCGGGAAGTCGCTCAAGCCATTGACTAGCTTGGTCCCGTAGAGAGAATTGGAAGAGACGCAATCGGGTCGTCTCTCGAGTTGCAACATCAAGGTCTATGGAATCTACGATTTTGAGGAAATCCTTGAGATGTTGGTTTGGATCTTCGGAACGAAGTCCATGGAATGCGCATCCGCTTTGCACCAACCGGATGGTGTCGGATCGCAAGGGAGTGACATTGGCTCCTTGAGTGAGCTCAATGGTGTTTCGATAGCCAAGGTGGCTAGGTCGGGAATACTCTCCTAAGGTGCGGGGTCTAGGAGGTTGGTTTGGTTGTGGTGGGTGGTTTGGTTGAATTAGGTTGTTGGGATCAAGGATGTTACCACCTTCCATGATGGCGGATGGTAAAGATTACGAACAAAAACACGAAGAAAAAGATAGACTAAAGAAAATCCTAGAAAAAGAAAATAAAAATCTCACTAGAAAGGAATCTAGTGAGTAGACCTAAAGAAATAAAAATTCTACCTAAACAATAACTATTCCCCGGCAGCGGCGCCAAAAACTTGATGCGTGGTTTTGTGACCTTACAACAGGTTTTACCTCTCGAGGGATCTCAAGAGGCTTACAACCCCACCAGGCAGTGTACCTGACCGATGTAGTATAGGATAGTGGTAAGTACGGGGGATTGATCGTTCTCTCACAGGGAATAGTGTTCGTTAGGATAGAAAAGCTACTCTAATAGGTCTAAGGGTGGAAGGAAGATTCTTTTTGTATTTTTATATTTTTTTGAAAGCAATTAAAATCTCGGTTTTTAGAGGAAGGGCGGAATTAGTTGCTAGTCAACTAACCCAAGTTTACTACTTATGCAAATTAAAATAAAATAAATATCTAAACTATTGTGGTTGTGAAAACAATATGGAGAAAATTGTGTTTACTTAGATTTCATTACTCCCTAACTATCTTTTACCGGTTAATTGATATGTGTGTTACTTGTGTGGATGAAGGGTGTATTCCTAATAACTCATGGAGTGGCATACATATCTCTCCAATTCTATGAGCTCTTATCTCGCCCTATGCCATGCACGGCACAACCATAGGGGTTGTAAACAGTGGCTCATGCGTTAAATACTACCTTAATAGCCTAGTATGCCTTGGCTACATGTTTCCCAAGACGTTCAAGCACGTTACCATAAAGGAGGTTGGCCAGTTTTCTTGAGCCTAACATTGATGGAACAATCATCCCAACAAACAACAACACACACCAATCAACCAATAATCAATAGTTAGGTTTCATTAGATCTAAGCAAACACAAGAAGAATTTAGCTACACATGTTAATTAAAAGACAAGAAAGATAGATAATCAACCAACACATAGACATATTGATTGAGATAAAGTGAAGACTTATCTTTAATTAATCATGAGGGTTCCAAGGGTTGGACACCCTAAAAAGTACAGGAAATTCGTCTTTAGGGTTTGCCCTAAAAGTTCTCCACAAAGTTCCACACTAATGAATGAAATTTAGAAAACTATATATAGATTTTACACTCTGACGGCGTCAGGTTATAAGGTCTGATGCCGTCAGCTCGCCGCCAATAGGTATCTCTGATGGCCTAGATCCACTTCTGACGCCGTCACCTTATAAACTCTTCTGGGCCGTCACTCTTTAACTTTACTCCTGACGGCCTACTTTTCATAACACCTGACGGCGTCAGGTGTTAAATCCTCTGGCCCGTCATTTGAAAATTGATTTCCACTCTTTTGTCAAGACTTTCTGACGGCGTCACCTTGTGGCTTCTGACGCTGTCAGGTTGTAAATCTTTAACTTTTGAGACTTTGTCATTTTCTTCACTTTTATGCTCCAAAAACGTCCGAATATGCATGTTTTCCAGAATTCCTCTCAAAAGTACCTAAAATGACAAAAGGAACGATTTAGGGCAATATTTGATCACATTTATACGAATTAGGGATTAAATGACCCCCTAAAAGCGTAACACTTTTCGTCTCATCAGTTGGCTAGATATTACGTTTGGTTGTGATTCGAGTGAGTTTGGAAGGTTGTTCTTGGCAGCGGTTTCTTCCTCGGTAATACTTTTTTTGTAGCGGTTAGTTCTGGTAGATCAGCGGTTACTTTCAGCGGTTAGTTTTGAACTTACTATATTGGGGTAGCGGACAAAAAGCTGGTACAATACTGTTTTGGCGGTTTGTTGACAGCGGTTAGTACACTCTGTCATTTAGTGTATTTAGCGGTTAGCTCCTCCAGCGGTTTTCGTTGTTAGCGGTTATCTTATCAGCTGTTAGATAGTTAGCGGTTACCAAGTCAGCGGTTACCATAGTCAGCGGTTACTTTGTCAGCGGTTACCTCTTCCAGCGGTTACCTCCTTCTAGCGGTTACCTCTTCCAGCGATTACCTCTTCCAGCAGTTGACCAAAGTTGACTTTTTACGTTAAAACTTCAAACGGCCATAACTTTTGAACCGTAACTCCGTTTTCAGCGAAATACCTGTCAAAACGACCGGAACAGGCTGAATATTGTGAGGTTTCATGACAAAGTCGTAAAACGAATTTTTCGAGGCCCAAATCACCTTCGGAGTGAAGTTATTGAGGTTTTAAGTTTTCAGACCATAATTTCACCATAGCAACTTGCATCAACCGAAGCAATCATATTGCTTGTTCATATTGCTTGTTGATAAATTACTGCTGGTTGACTCTTAGTGCGAATTGATAACTCACTGCTTGCTGATCAAGTTTTTATGAGGTGACTATACGCTGCAAGTTGAATAGTTCTGTGATTTAAGAATTGTTGCAATTTGAGTTGTTGCAACTTGTCAAATTCTAATCTGACGTTGTGAGTTGATTCTGGCAATTTGACTAATTGTGATTTGACTTGGTGTGATTCGACTCGTTGTGACTTGACTTTGATAACTTACTGTACCTTGCAAAGTTCATCATCTCACACTCAATCACCTAAGTACTCAGCATCATCTCACGGTTTCTTCTTGACTTTGTAAAATCCCGCGAAAGATTCTATTTCTCGGTTTAAGTCATAGACTTGTAAAATCCCGTGCACGTTTACATCATGTCTACTACTTCAGATTCAGTCATACCTGAGATACTCAAATTATATGACATGATCGATGAACATAACACTTCCAACCCTTCACAACAAATTAATGTGCTTGAGTCTGATAATGCTGCAATGGAATCTTCGTGCTCGAATTCTCAAGAGAATGATTTTCATCAGCCAATTAAATTACCTGACAATACAAAGGAAAGTTGCATTGAATGTTTTCGATTACTTCACTCACATCTCAAGGTTCTCTTTGCACAACCTGGATATTTGGGAGGATACAAACGTGCATTCGAAACACTCTTTGGTCAAGATGTTGAGACCTTTACAGTCAAAATGATTCTGAACTTAGATCAACTTCAACAACAACTTGACAAAGGTGAATTTTCTGAAGGTAGATCTATGGCTGCATTCTGTGTGATCAACACCCAGCTCCAAGTGTTCATTAATTCGCGATTCACTGAGGAGTATGATCATGAGAGTCAAATGACGAAGAAGTGCTTTGCTACTCACACGGGAATTGAAGTTGACGTGTTCAGAGTCACACTACTCCAACTCATGGGTAACGTTAAGGAGTACATTGAGGAAAGAGCACAACACACACTTCAGAATGAAGACAAGGTGAAGGCATGTCGGATGCAATCAAGTGATGGTATTGTGGATTTAGGTAGAGCATCAGATGTTGGGTCAGTTGTCACTAAAGGTAGAGGATCAGAGACTGATAAGCTTGACACTACCAACAGTTCATCGACTATTGTTGCACATGATATGGATGCATATATCAGACCGGTAAAAGAACGGGTGTCACGTGCTGAGGTACTCAAACTGTATAAAAAGATTAATGAACCGAAGATACTCAACAAATTACATCAAACTAATGTTGTTGAGTCAGATGATGTTGAATTGGAAAATAGCGATGCTTTCCCAATTGAACAACATGTGAAGCACAACAAAGAAACTGATGTACCTAGTGGAGCATCTTCTGTTGTAAATGATGATAATGTGTTTCATCAACAAAAGATTCCTAACGAAGTACAACAAACAAACGCTGTTGAGTCAGATACTGCTAATATGGGAAATAGCGATGTTACCCCATATGAACAATATGTGAAACACAACGAAGTGTCTGTTGTACCTAGTAGTGCATCTTCTGTTGTAAATAGTGCTTGTGAATTGCTTGAGAACACCGCTTATATCCATGATGACACTCTGACCACTAGACTTAACATCCTTAAGGATCAGGTGACCATATATGAACAACGAGCAAAGTTTGAGCTAACTGAACGTGAGCATAAAATGGATTGGCAAATGCGTTCATACATAACTGAACGTAATTTAAGGGGAGAAACATTAAAAAAGGAGTTATATTCTTTACAAAATCAACTTGATCAAACTGTTAAACAAAAACAGGAGATACAGAAAAGTGTAATTACACTAAAACTTGATTTTCAGGAAGAAAAAACAAAACTCTTAAATGATTTCTTCAGACTTAAAACGTTGAAGAATAAGCTCGAAAATAAGTTGTACACGCAAGGCCAAACCATTCAAACTGCTCAAATGATTCAAAAGCATAAAAAGTTATGTGATGAAAACAGTGAAAATGATGTAGGTGTACCCAAATCTGATTGCCTTAGGAGCGTTAGAGTTGCCCAACCTGCATTATATGATGCAAATGTTATGCTTAAGCCTGGTCATGCCCCTCCTGATGTGACGTCATTTGATGAGACCAATGAGATAGAAGCTATTACTAGAGAGAAATTGGCTGAAAAATTAAAGGATCCCTTGTGCATTGCAAACAAAATTCAGTAAAAATATGATTACTCTGAAGATAACCGATTAGCTATCTTTGTCCCTCAAAAAGGGTTAACCCTAGAGCAGGTATTTTGGAATATAGACTTAGAAAAAATGAAAGCAGAAAGACTTGTGGGCGAAACCAGTACCATTTTTAAGATAGCTGATCTAACGTTGTACCCACCACATACACCCATGCATCTTGTTCCTTTAACTCTCCCCACGCAAAATAATACTCTAATTGGTTTATATGTTCTTGGTCAATTATTTGTTGATTTTGATAAAACATGTAAAAAGAGAATTACGCCAACGGGTATTACTGAAGGGGAAAGGGGTTTTGAACAAACAAAACAATATTATTTAACAGAGGTTATGCCGTTCTTTAAGCTTCTCAAAGAACATTTTGAGGGTCTTCAAAAAACCCTAAACAAAGATGTGTCTGATATGAAAGAGGTGTATAAAACTGTGGAAGATAAAGGAAAACAACTGGCCATTAATCTTAAACACAGTGAAATTGAGAGGAAAAATGTTCTCATAATGAGAATTTGATTGTTAATTGTGTTGCGCAGGACGTGTTTTATACCGCTACTGAATCTGCCCTGTCTGTTTGCCAATTTCATGAGATGTCTATTGCATTGAATGTTTTACAGAATCGTGTTGTTGAGCTTGAGGGGGAGAATTTAAAATTGCGTGAGAAAATTCAAAACGATGACCATGATAACATGGTCAGGCATTTTTCGAAACTAGAAGTTGATAATCTTAATTTGCAATTAAAATATCAACATTTAGAAGAAGAATTAAAATTACAAATGCCAAAACATCCTCGGATGCTCCTGAATTTGATGCATATTTTGAATTAGCCAAACGGGATGAAAAAATTCAAGCTCACACTAACACAATTCAAAAATTGAGGGCTCAAGTTGCCCAATTCAAGTCTAACAAGAGTAATGTGATTGAATCCCAAAAACCGCCGTCTGTAGATTCTCAAAATTTTCAATTTCAAAACATTATCAACCATCTGAAACATGAAAATGATTGTTTTCAAGCTGAAAATTCAAAAGTCAAACAACATTACAAGGAGTTATATGATTCGATTAAAATCACACGTGACAAAACCAATGAAAAGATAACTTCTTTGTTAAAAGAAATTGAGAATCTAAAGACTCAGGTGAAAGGGAAAATGCCAATCATCACTAGTGATAATGTTGTTCTAAAAGTTTCTGCTTGTAAGAAATATGATGTTGATGCTGTGAATATCCCGCTTCCTCTTAGGAATAATAGGTCTGCTCACTATGCGTATCTATCGTACCTTAAGGATAGTCTA
>LBNU01028804.1:22250-34775 GCA_014162995.1 Artemisia annua | reverse complement strand
GAGGGTATTGATTATGAAGAAGTGTTTGCCCCAGTTGCAAGAATTGAAACAATTAGGCTGTTTTTGGCCTATGCATCATTTATGGGCTTTAAAGTATATCAAATGGATGTAAAAAGTGATTTTCTATACGGGCAAATTGATGAGGAGGTATATGTGTCACAACCTCCAGGTTTTGAAGATCCTGACTATCCAAACAAAGTTTACAGGGTAGTCAAGGCACTTTATGGCTTGCATCAGGCTCCAAGGAAATGGTATGAAACCTTAACAACTTATCTCATTAGTCATGGATTTCATAGAGGAAGAGTGGATCAAACTTTGTTCATCAAGAAAGACAAGAATGATATTCTGCTAGTACAAGTATATGTTGATGATATCATTTTTGGATCTACTAAGCCAGAAATGTGCAAAGAATTTGAGAAAATAATGAAGGAGGAGTTCAAGATGAGTTCCATGGGAGAACTCACTTTCTTTTTGGGACTTCAAGTACAACAAAGGCCAGATGGAATGTTCATCAATCAAGATAAATATGTGGCTGAGATATTAAGGAAGTTCAAGTTCACTGATGCAAAGTCTAGTAGCACCCCTGCAGACAAGACTACACATCTACTCTTGAAGGAAAACAGTGGTGAAGCTGTTGATGTACACATGTATAGGTCTATGATTGGTTCTTTGATGTATCTCACATCATCTAGACCAGATATTATGTTTGCAGTATGTGCTTGTGCAAGGTTTCAGGTCACTCCCAAAATGTCACACTTGACTGCTGTTTTTGCCATGAAGATGGTTTGAGTTGTGGGTTCGTCATCAACATCTGAGTCGAATGCATCACAGTCTTGAACTTGGAAGATGTTGGGGTCATTAAGTGCCATGTATTGAACTGGTTGATCATCCACATCTGCATCAAACGTATTCCCTTCATCACCAGCTAGAAAGAGTAGTGCCTCTTCATCCAAAGCAGTTCCATTCTCTTGTGCTTGCATCAACAATTTTTTGTCTTTAAAGTAATCTGAGTTTTGTGGATGCTTTGGTTGATTGCAATTCCTTTGTATGTGACCCAATCCACCACAGTTATAGCACTTAGGTTGCCTAACTTGACCCTGGATTGCATTTCCCACTCTATAAGGCCCATTACCACGAATAACATTCCTTTGATTCAAGTTTTATCTTTCTTGCACATTCTGAACCACAACCCTTCCATCTTCCACAATAGCCTGATTGCGTGGGTTAGATGAAGTCCAAAGTTGGTTGTTGGTTTGAGGAAGTGTTGTTCTAAATTATTGGACAAGTAGGGACACTTGACTAGATAGGTTATCAATCATCCTGTCAGTGCGAGAATAACCAGAGTCCAGATGATTGTTCACAGTAGATGCTAATGGTGCTGACGATTGACTACCTTGATCACTAGAGGATTGAATGATCGGCTGAATATTTGCAACAAATGCAAGAGGGTCATTGGTTGTTGTTGGATTGATTTTTTCTCTCATCAACCGATCATAAGCAGCGTGCTTTTCATGTTGTTGGTGATAAGCATAGAGTTGTTCATGATTGGTGTCTCTAAGACCTTTGTTGGGTTTCACTGCTGTCATAAACCTATCCCACTCAGGTGCCATGTTGTTCACAAATTTGGAGTTAAGTTGAATATCAGGCATTGTCATCTTGATTATTCTCATATCATTCATCAGTTTATGAAACCTGTCATAGTAATCAGTGATGTTTTCAACCGGATTCATCTTGAAGTGCTCGAATTCATCATACAGCTGAGATTCACGATCTTCCTTAGTTAATTCTGACCCTGCAAGAAGCATTTTGACATTGTCCCAAACAGCTTTGGCTTCAGTGTTGTAATTTATGAGCTTGTAGACATCTTTGGGTAGCCCTTGAATGACAATGTTTGAAGCTCTAATGTCAGCATCATAACGCTTCTTCTCTTCTTCAGATAAGTCATTGTAAGTACGAGGTCTGTCAGGTCCAAGAACAGCAGCTTGATTCTCAATTGTTGCAACAGTGTCTCTGATGGTGCCCATTTGGAATGGTCTATCATCAATAGATTTCCGAATGTTGACACCATTCTCTTTCCCCAAGCAATAGAGTCGAATTCTTTGGGCCCACGATTCATAATCAGTTCTGTCCAGCATAGGGGGCGCGTGTCAGACCCTGCAGCTTTAATGTCGTCGGAAGAAGTACTTGCCATGTTGTGGTTAATGATTAAGTCTTAGTATAAGGTATTGATCAAACTGTAATACGTGTTTCGTCGCAACAAGTCAAATTATAACCGATCAACGTATAATATGTCAAGTCGTAAGAGTTATCTCACCACGTCAAATTATAGTTGAATTAGTCGTAACAACTTAAGTCGCAACAAATCACTAGTCACAAGATTAACACAATACCAAATCACTAACACTAGTCAAAAACTCACTAATCAGACAAGTCACTAGACTTGCAATCCTAGACCAACTCGCTAAAATTCCCAAACCACTAGATACCCAACTTGCTAGATTAACAAGTAAGCAACTCGCTAGAATTACAAGTTACAAAACTGTCAAATCGCTAGAACTCAAATCTCTGAAATTCCAATCCTTGAGAGAGCAACTCACTGATATTGAACAATTCCCCTCCATTTCAATTTTTTTCTAAATTGATCGAGAGTTGAACTCCATAAATGCTTGTTCCCTCGTAGTCTTTCTTCATCACCTCCCCCGTCGCATAACTCCTTATTGGGGTCGCATGATGGCCATAGATCGTAAGACTTCAGATTTTCTACCATAATGGAAACACACCAGTGGTACTTCTTTTCAAGTGTGATTGGATAGTTGGGTTGGCCATTACCTTGTTTATTGGTTAGATGAGTCTTCACAATTTTTAGCTCTTTGTTGTGGGAGGCATTTTCCTCCGTGAAAAGTGTTTCCTCCTTAGGACATAATTTCCTTGCTTCCTGCATCTGTACCATATTGGGAGATGCCTCAATCATGCAGACCTTAGCTTGTTCATTCTGTTTCTTGGAATTATTTGACAAGAGTTCTATCTTAGTTCCAAGGCTTTTGATGACTTCATCATGGCTCATAAGGCTCTTGTTAGTGGCCTCTTGGAAATTCTTCAGCCATTGATCTTGCTCTTCCTGCTTTTTTCTTGATTCTTCAAGGTATTTATTGATTGTTTCTTAAAGGTTTGATCTTCTTTCCCCATAAGGTTGCCGATTGTATCCAAATGGCCCTGTACGATAACCGTTACCTTGGAATGGTCTACCTTCCCATATTTTACCTCTTCTGTTTTTCTGTCGCCCTCTTTCAAAGGGCAATCCTTAGACAAATGGGGTCCTTCACAAATCTCGCAACCAACTTGAATAGCGTAAACATTCTCCTTTAGCTTCTTCATGTCACGCCCCAAGCTTTCGAGTTTGTTGGTGATTAGGGTAATTCCATCAGAGTTTCCAGCAATGCTTCTACTACTTCCACCTTCGTGCCACTTTTGAGAGTGGTCCGCCATATCTTCAATAGCCTTTAAGGCTTGAGCAAGGGTCATTCCAGGTATTGGTCCCTGAGAGTCTAACATTTGGCGGGTGGAGATGTTGATCCCTTTGTAGAAAATGTTAACCATCCGTTGCTTGTTGAGATCATGAGTAGGGCACTTGTACAAAAGATCATTGTACCTATCCCAAGCTTGGTATAATGTTTCATCCCCATCTTGCTTGAAGTTGTGAATATCTTCAAGCTGTTTTGCAGTCCTTGAAGGAGGGCAATATCTTTGGATGAAATGTTTCTTCAGGAGAGTCCAAGTGTTCACAGTCCCTGCTGGTAACCTATCAATCCATCTCTTGGCTGCTCCGGTTAATGCATCGGGATTACTCTAAGCATTATCGCATCATGAGATACTCCCAGAATGTTGAACAAACTAACAATGTAAAGAACATTGTCAATGTGTTCGTGAGCATCTTCAGTCTTGTTTCCTGAAAATGGGTCATTACGCAGTTCCCTTATGAATTGATTCTTGATTTTGAACTGAACGTCATCCCCAATAGCCGGCCTAACCAAACCAGGCCCTTGCTTTTCTCGTGTAAGAGCAAAATACTCTTCAAGCGTGAGGTTGTCAATGTCAATTTCTGCCATGGTACCTGAAACTTGAAAATGATCATGAGTACTGAACATAAAATAAAACAAAAATTAAAAACTTAAATAAAATCCTAATAGCTCCCCGGCAACGGCACCAAAAACTTGATGCAGGTTTTACCGACCAGGTTTTAATATTTATAAAGTGTCTCGTTTACCTAAGGTCTACCTAATGCACTAACGGGCAGTGTATCAGATCGTGTATGGTATAGCTAGTTGGTAAAGCTAAGGTCGTCCCAAGAGCTAAGTGTGTGGATTTATCTAAGTTTAGTGTCACGTGTAAAAGGGGGTTTTATAAGTTGAAAGATTAATTAACTAGAAATGTAAATAACAAAGCAAATAAATAAAATAGAAGAAGATCAGTAAAGACAGATAGTGCTAACCTAATTACTACTCTTGTTGTTATTATGATTAGTTTTCTATAAGTGCATCCTATCATATCATTTGGGGGTTACATTTATTTAGGATCAGAGGGTTGAATCACCTAAATCTATCTTACACCTTGTCCTATCCACGACTATTGTAAAGCCGAGGGTTCATCGGGCAGCGTGAACCTACGAAGATGTAAAAGTCATTAAGTACCTCTACTAACATGGACAAGTTTAGCGAGATGCGTCATGGTCAGATCTTACACCCCCTCTAATTCCGTTAAGCGTATCGCATTGGTAGGTGGTTCTAGGGTTAATTCGCACATGTATGGTGATATTGCTATCACCAAGTCACATCCCTATCGGCTTGCTTCCTAGGGTTAATTCCACAAGCCTATAAGGAACAGCAAACGCTCAACACTACGGGAACTAGAGTGTCCTAAGACTCACCATGAAAGTATACAAACAATAGACAATAGATGCGTAGAAAGCTAAATCACAACAATAACAATTTCATAACTAGGCTAACACCAAGAGGTGTTTAGCCACTCATATTCATATTTGTAGTAAAACAAGGTTTGATTAATACAAATGTAAACATGAATCGAATACAAGACAAAAGAATTGATAAACTTATGATTGGTGTTTGAATCCTCCCTTGGAAATGACTTCTATGAGGCTAGAACTTCGTTCCTCCTGCTCCTTGAGTTTCACCCAACTTCTGTGTGGTGAAAAGTGAATGAATAAACTCGGAATTAGGGCTGGTATTTATAGGCCCGAATTTGCTATGACGTAGCGGATTGAGTTGCTACGCCGTAGCCTTTGTAAATCTGGACTACGTCGTAGCATGATCAAGTGCTACGGGCGTAGTTTCTTCTGTAGATGCTTCTACGGCGTAGTTGTTAGGGTTACTACGCCGTAACTTCTTCCTTGGCCTCGTTAGTTCTTCACTGCCTCAAATTGGGGCCTACGCCGTAGGTGGAGAGTTGCTACTCCGTAGTGCCCTTTAGTGGATTGCTACGCCGTAGCCATAGAGTGAGCTACGCCATAGTCTTCGTAAACTCTTGCTATGGCGTAGGTGGATGAACCTCTATGCCGTAGTTTGTGCAGAATCCATAATTTCCATGTATTTGCTCTTAAGTCCTTCCATTTCCGCGTATGTTCGTTCTTTTACTCATCTTTACCCTGAAACCAAAATAGGAAGAAATAAGAGTATATATTCTTCATATGAATAGAAAAGATGAGTATTTTAGGGGGAAATTAACACTTAAATCATGGGTAAATTTGACGTCATCACACGTTTATCTTTAATTGGGCAATTTGGGCCCTCAACTTTCGAATCGTGTTAGTGTGAGCTTGAATTTTTTCATCCCGTTTGGCTAATTCAAAATATACATCAAATTCAGGAGCATTCGAAGATGTCTTGGCATTTGAGATTTTAGTTCTTTCTTCTAGATGTTGATACTTTAACTGCAAGTTAAGATTATCAATCTCTAGTTTTGTAAAATGCCTGACCATGTTATCATGGTCGTCGTTTTGTATTTTTTGATGTAATTTTAAATTCTCCCCCTCAAGCTCAACAACACGATTCTGAAAGACATTCAGTGCAACCGACATCTCATGAAATTGACTAGCAGAGAGTGCAGAATCAGTGACAGTATAAAATTCATCTTGTGCAATACAGTTAGCAATCAAGTTCTCATTCATGATGAGATTATTTTTTCTGTCAACTTCACTGTGTTTAAGATCAATTGCCAATTGTTTTCCCTCATTTTCCACAGTTTTGAAAACTTCTTTCATTTCATTCACATCATTGTTAAGGGTTTTTTGAAGACCCTCAAAATGTTCTTTGAAAAGTTTGAAAAATGGTATGACCTCGGTTAAGTAACACCGTTTCGTTTGTTCAAAACCCCTTTCCCCTTCAGTAATCCCCGTTGGTGTAATTCTCTTTTTACATGTTTTCTCAAAATCAGTGAATAATTGACAAAGAGCCAATTAGAGTAGTACTGTGTGTGGGAAGAGTTAACGGTACAAGGTGCATGGGTGTATGTTGAGGGTATGAGGTTGGATCAGCTATCCTAAAAACTGTACGAGTGTTACCCTAAAGTCTTTCAGCTTTCATTTTTTCTAAGTCTATGTTCCAAAATATTTGTTCTGGTGTTAACTAATTTTGAGGGACAAAAATAGCTAAATGGTTATCATCAGAATAGTCATAGTGAAACAAGATCTTATTAGCAATGCATAGGGGATCCTTCAATTTCTCAGCTTGTTTTTCTCTAGTTCTATCTTCTATCTCATTGGACTCATCAAATGATTGCACATCAGGGGGGCATGATTAGGCTTAAGCATAATGTTAGCATCATATAGTGCAGGCTGTGCACCTATACCGCTCCTAAGGAAATTGGCTTTTTGCTTAGCGACATCCATTTCGCTAAATTTATCACTTAATTTCCTATGCTTATGCATCATCTGAGCAGTTTGGATGGTTTGGCCTTGCGTGTACAACTTACCTTCAAGTTTATTTTTCAACATTTTTAGACTCGAAAAATCATTCAGGAGCTTTGTTTCTTTATCTTTGAAATCATGTTTAAGTATGATTAAACCATTTAGAATCTCCTGCTTTTGTTTAGCAGTTTGATCCAATTGTTTTTGCAATAATTATGTTCTGATATGTATGCACACATTTTCCATTCCATCTTCTGCTCACGTTCAGTGAGTTCAAATTTAGCACGTTGTTCGTATATAGTTACCTGATCCTTAAGGATATTAAATCTAGTGGTTAAGGAGTCATCAGGGTTATACACAGTGTGCTTATGTGACTCATATTCACTTATATCAACAGGAGGTGCACCACATGGTACAACTGACAAGCTATTGTCATTCATATACTTTTCATATGGGATAACATTGCTATTCCCCATGTCAACGGTATCTTCATTGTCAACATCAGTGAGTTGTACCGTATCATGAACCCCTGTGGATTGACAGTGTTATCCTTGCAAAGAGAATTTGGTACCTCAGAGATAGTGGATGTGATGGGAGAACCATATTGTTGTGTAGGGGTTGCAGCAGAAGTCAGATTAGCCATGAAGATGGTTTGAGCTGTGGGTTCGTCATCAACATCTGAGTCGAATGCATCACAGTATTCAACTTGGAAGATGTTGGGGTCATTAAGTGCCATGTCTTGAACTGGTTGATCATCCACATCTGCATCAAACGTATTCCCTTCATCACCAGCTAGAAAGAGTAGTGCCTCTTCATCCAAAGCAGTTCCATTCTCTTGTGCTTGCATCAACAACATTTTGTCTTTAAAGTAATCTGAGTTTTGTGGATGCTTTGGTTGATTGCAATTCCTTGCTATGTGACCCAATCCACCACAGTTATAGCACTTAGGTTGCCTAACTTGACCTTGGATTGCATTTCCCACTCTATAAGGCCCATTACCATGAATAGCATTCCTTTGATTCAAGTTTTGTCATTCTTGCACATTCTGAACCACAACCCTTCCATCTTCCACAATAGCCTGATTGCGTGGGTTAGATGAAGTCCAAAGTTGGTTGTTGGTTTGAGGAAGTGTTGTTCTAAATTATTGGACAAGTAGGGACACTTGACTAGATAGGTTATCAATCATCCTGTCAGTGCGAGAATAACCAGAGTCCAGATGATTGTTCACAGTAGATGCTAATGGTGCTGTCGATTGACTACCTTGATCACTAGAGAATTGAATGATCGGCTGAATATTTGCGACAAATGCAAGAGGGTCATTGGTTGTTGTTGGATTGATTTTTTCTCTCATCAACCGATCATAAGCAGCGTGCTTTTCATGTTGTTGGTGATAAGCATAGAGTTGTTCATGATTGGTGTCTCTAAGACCTTTGTTGGGTTTCACTGCTGTCACAAACCTATCCCACTCAGGTGCCATGTTGTTCACAAATTTGGAGTTAAGTTGAATATCAGGCATTGTCATCTTGAATATTCTCATATCATTCATCAGTTTATGAAACCTGTCATAATAATCAGTGATGTTTTCACCCGGATTCATCTTGAAGTGCTCGAATTCATCATACAGCTGAGATTCACGATCTTCCTTAGTTAATTCTGACCCTGCAAGAAGCATTTTGACATTGTCCCAAACAGCTTTGGCTTCAGTGTTGTAATTTATGAGCTTGTAGACATCTTTGGGTAGCCCTTGAATGACAATGTTTGCAGCTCTAATGCCAGCATCATAACGCTTCTTCTCTTCTTCAGATAAGTCATTGTAAGTACTAGGTCTGTCAGGTCCAAGAACAGCAGCTTGATTCTCAATTGTTGCAACAGTGTCTCTGATGGTGCCCATTTGGAATGGTCTATCATCAATAGATTTCAGAATGTTGACACCATTCTCTTTCCCCAAGCAATAGAGTCGAATTCTTTGGGCCCACGATTCATAATCAGTTCTGTCCAGCATAGGGGGCGTGTGTCAGACCCTGCAGCTTGAATGTCGTCGGAAGAAGTACTTGCCATGTTGTGGTTAATGATTAAGTCTTAGTATAAGGTATTGATCAAACTGTAATACGTGTTTCGTCGCAACAAGTCAAATTATAACCGATCAACGTATAATATGTCAAGTCGTAAGAGTTATCTCACCACGTCAAATTATAGTTGAATTAGTCGTAACAACTTAAGTCGCAACAAATCACTAGTCACAAGATTAACACAATACCAAATCACTAACACTAGTCAACAACTCACTAATCAGACAAGTCACTAGACTTGCAATCCTAGACCAACTCGCTAAAATTCCCAAACCACTAGATACCCAACTTGCTAGATTAACAAGTAAGCAACTCGCTAGAATTACAAGTTACAAAACCGTCAAATCGCTAGAACTCAAATCTCTGAAATTCCAATCCTTGAGAGAGCAACTCACTGATATTGAAAAACTCGTTGAAATTGACCAACTCGCTGAAATTGACCAATAACAAAATAACTAACTCGCTACTTGAACCAAATCGCTGGAATTGGCAACTCCCAAAACAGGAAACTCGCTAGGACTCAACTTGCTAATTCAACAACTCTCTGGTGATCAAATCGCTAGTCTGGCAACTCGCTGTTCCCACAACTCGCTAATATCAACTCGCTGGATTCACAAAAGTCCAAAGTCTGACAACTCGCTAGCACAAGGGACAAACCCGTCACTTTCAGCGATTTGTCCACTTTTCCCAAAATATTAAAACTACCAACTCGCTAGTATAATTCTTCCAACTCGCTGCCAATTGACTAGCAACTCGCTAATAAGAAATACACTCCGAATACCAACTCGCTATTAAGAAACGTACTGATGCGTTATATTCATCCTGTTTTACATTTATAAACTTGGAGTTATAAGGATTAACACATACTAACGGGCAGTGTACCCGGTCATGTATAGTATGCCTTTAGATAAATCCGAGTGTCGTCCCAAGAGCTGTTGTTCTGGCGAACTAAGATAAGTACTTGGTATGTGCTATTTTACACATACTTTTGACCTTAGTTTAAGTGTGTATAAGACCAAAAACTAACGTGAAAAGCCAAAGATATCGTGTTTTTGTGTTTATGACTGTGCAGGAAAGGATATTGCAAAAACATCATGAAAAGCAACCTAAAAGCCTAAAACGAGCACGAGATGTGGAAAAGAGTTTGAAAGTGAAGTTAAAGATGAAATTTACTTGTGAAAAGCCCGTGAAGACAAATTATTTCTCAAAGGCTCAAGAAAATAAAAGAGACGCTTAATCATAGCTCCAAGATGATTATGAAGTTAAACTTTCTAAATCCGAGCAAGTGATCACTTTTATGCTTTTGAAGATCTGTGGAAAGCTCGTCTACACATCACCTCAAAGTTACAAGGACTCAAGTCGCATTTTTAGAAAGTTTAGAAGCGTTGTATCTCTAGTTTATGCTTAGTATTCACTAAATTTAGAAGATTAAGGGGCTAAGTGTACAAGTTGTAAAAAGGCAAGCCACCATGGCTCCCTTAAATACCTCCCCTACTCTTCATTTTAAGGAGTTAGTTTTTAGTTTTGGTAAGTTTAGCTTATTTGATGTCTTAGAGTAATTTTTATTAATGCAAGCTTATTTTGATGTCTTAAATCTTTCTTATCTTATTTTGTCTCTTCATCTTATCACTTCTTTACATTTTCTTGAGCTTATTTTGTTATCGTCTTAATCTTACATGAGCTTCTATAAGACTTATACCACCTTTGCATGAAAATACATTTTCGTGCCTCATGAATATGGTTTAAGCTTATTTGAGGTCGTGGCTTATTAAAGCTTGTTGAAGCTTATTGGGTCATTAAATCTTGTTTTATCTTTTAAGCTTTTATTAGTTTTGTGTTTAGATTTAAAGTTTTTATTAAGTTTTATAAATCTTATATAATTAGGGCTTGTAACTTTACAACGTGGCTTATTTGCTTATTTTTTTAGTTTTTACATCTTTTAAACTTATTTTCCTTTAAGCTTAATTTAGTTTTGGGTTAATCTTTAAATTTTGCCACGTTAAAATAAATAGTTTCATTCAAGTTTATTAGGTATTAGCGAGTATAATATTTTGTATAAGAGTCTTGCTAGTTTTGGTTTCTATTTGATAGCGAGTATTAGTCTAAAAAAATTCTTTGCGAGTATCATTTTGAAATAAAGTTTGCGAGTATGGGAGTTCAAAGGTTTGCGAGTATGGAATAAGAATCATAGCGAGTATGCTAGAAGTTGAGTAGCGAGTTTATCTTGGCTGCTTATTCTTTGCGAGTACCATATAACTCCTATTGCGAGTATTGTTTTTTATGTGTCATGCGAGTATGGTTTTATTGCTGTCTTAAGCGAGTACCATAAGTTACATAGCGAGTATGGTCTTATTGTTTGTCTTAGCGAGTATGGCTGGTCCCTGATTGCGAGTATCCTTTTACCAAGTCTTTGCGAGTATGAGTTTAACTATTTTTGCGAGTATGAACTCATGTAAACCTTTGCGAGTATGATTTGAAAAATCATGGCGAGTATGGTTGCCATTGGGTTTCTGCGAGTATGGTTCTAGCATTTTTGCAAGTATCATTTTAATTTACCTAGTCCAAGTTTCTTTTAGAATCGAGTTAGACTTTATTTCACTCCATCGTTTATCGAGTGGAGTTTTATTTAGTTATTTTCTAAACGTTACTCCGTCGAATTTTCTTTAGAAATCTCTTAGTTTTATTTCTACTTAGTCACTTTCTTTTCTTATTAGTTTAACATTAGTTCATTGAATCTTTAAACGTTTCTTAGTTTAAACTTTCTTTTCGTTAATTAAAATATAAAACAACTAAAACATTTTCTTTATTTCTTTCTTTTATAGTTTAAATTTAAATCTCATTTCTTTTACGCATTACCTTAACTTATGTTTTCTTTGATCGTCCAACTTACTTCTTTTATTCTCGTACTTCATTTCTTTTAAGTTAGTTTCGTAGTATAACTAAAACCAAATCTCATCTTTTAAACCCATTCATCTCACATAACTCACGAGTCGAGTGACAAGATCAATTCAACCCTCGTTGGGACAACGATCCGTGGTTCTTGCTTTCACTAGCTAGATTACACACCTCACCAGTACTAAAAAGGGGTATTAGTTGAATAGAGTAAATAGTAACCAAGACATAAAATAAACAAAAGAGGAAATAATGATACTAGGGCATAAGATAGGTTACTAAGATATTAAGGTAAAGCATATTCATATTTTAATGTTCTATGTAGTGGGAGCAAGTCAACAAGAGTCAAATGGTCATATCGTCAGTCCTATCTTGCACCTTGTCCTATTCTCGACTATTGTAAAGCCGAGAGTTCATTGGTCAAGATACAAGAGTCATTAAGTGCCATGTTTAATAGACTTGTTCTAGTGGAACCCGGCATGGTCAGATCTTAGATTCCCTCTAGCTTCTTAAGCATACCCGGTTGGTAGGTGGTCCTAGGGTTAATTCGCACATAAGGAAAGGTAGTACTATGGCCAATTCTTACCAATCCCCACAACCTACTAGTCTAGGGTCCTAGGGTTAATTCACCTAGACTAAGTAGAT
>LBNU01028803.1:32229-55569 GCA_014162995.1 Artemisia annua | reverse complement strand
TTTTTTTTTTTTTTTTTTTTTTTTTTTTTTTTTTTTTTTTTTTTTTTTTTTTTTTTTTTTTTTTTTTTTTTTTTTTTGGTAAAAATAAATAAATAAATAAAAATAAAAATGAGTAGCAATAATTGGTTCGTTGGATCCTTGGACAAATTTTGGTACTACATTGATCTCAACTCATTAGATCTATATATGAACTTTTGTGAGCTCAAAAAAATTAGCTTAAAATTGAAACGGTTCGAAAGTTGTCAAAGTATTATAACATTGCATACAACCTCTAATTATTATCTTACGAAAATTATTATCTTGAAAATTTTCGTATAGTTACATCCATAGTTAACTTTTGTTATAGTTATGATGTTTACGATATGAAGAAATGTAAGGTAAAATAAGCCTATAACTTCCGCTTCATACTCTAGAATACAAGAGTTAAGGGATTGAAATGTACTTTCATAGCAGCGGAGCGCGGGCAAAACTTACTCGTATACTTAAACAATATCTGAAACAATAGATGATCTTGTTAGCATTCTGACACCAATGTTTTTGAGTATTTAGGATAGATATGTAATTTTAAGACGTTCTTTCTATATCCTATTTTAAGATAAAAACCTTAAATACTTGATATAAGTAACGACTTGAAATTGTATACCAAAAAGTCACAAGATGCGAAATGTTTCTTTTGTGCAACATAGGTGAAAGCAACAAAATAGTTGACAAGCATTACACAGACATCCCATCACTAATAGAACTTGCAATCATTACATAGATACAATAATCTGTCAACAAAGACATGCACATCTGCCATAAGGATAAATAAATAACGCTAAGCTGGGTTCAAAACTGTAACTAGTAATGTTACATCAGCATAGACAGTTAGCCGACCTAATATTATAACTAAAGTTATACTTAGTTGAGTTTCGGTGCAGTGAGCTCAACTGAATTCGAGGGGCAACACTTGAGTCTTGAGATACTAAATGTACTTGCTTTTAGCTAGTTGTAGATTCTAACCAGTTTCACATCTGCATAAACCAATAATATAAATGTAGCTTAGATATTTAAAATGCATACCTGACGGTAGATTAGTTTGCTCGGTGAATTCTCAAGTTTTCTTATAGAAATGTACGAGCTTTTATATTCATGTGGGTGGAGATAACAAATAGGTGGTTATGGTGATGGTTCAGAACAGGTCATGTTATTAAAAATACAAGTCAAACAAGGCTGGCCAGGGTGACCCTGACACATCAAAGTTATTCATTTTCCTTTTATAATATGATGATTACTGATATATAGAAGACAGCTTTCAAGTAAATCATCCATTAAACAAACCCGGTTTGACCCACAAATTCTTTTGCACATATAGTAAGCCCATTCCGACCATTTGTATATGTTGAAATCAAACCATAGTAACACAAAAGAAAGCCAATTAAACCGAGTTTTAATTAATAACGGCCAAATTTTACCCCTTGTTACATGGAGATCATATATACATGCAACATTTCTTGTGTCGCTTTTTATAGTTAAAATAACGTCTTTGACACTTACAAGTCAACAGCAAACTCTTTTCTTCAGGGGATGAGAGCACCCATTAACATCATTTGAATCATATGACCCGTTTGTATGCATTCTCTGAGTGCTCCAGTCCCAAGTACAGTTCCCAAGCGCCATAAATATCAAATTTCTAAAACCAAAAACACCAACCAGAATATGTTAAGACTTACTCATAGAATACGTATAAAGAGAGAAAATGTTTCTTTATAACCTTGAAAAGGGTGGAGACAACATCAGAATCTTGAAGGTATCTAGGATTGCCCAAAGATACAAATGCAAACTTCCACTGATACATTATCGTTTATAAGCAAACAATGTGAGAGTTGTAGAGCAAAACAAGAAGAAAGAAAAAACAATACAGTAGGAAAACGAATCATGAACATACCTTAGAAAATTCCTCATTTGGAACGTGAAGTTTGTTCTGAATGCGTAATTTAATTTCAGCTAATGTTTCATCATCTCGAATGACAAAGAGAAATGGTTCCCCAAAGTTCTGGATTTGCTGTTTAGTACAAAGTAATATAAATGTTAAACATTAAGTCCTTAGTGTTAATGGGTCAAAAAGGGTTAAGAGTTGAAATGGGTCATTTTGTCCATTTCGTTAAGTTTTTCTGATTATATCTATAAAAGACAACTATGATTAGACAACAATACTACTACAAGAATAATTTAAATCTTCCAATAAAACATTTGACCCGTTTGCCTATCAGAAAACTTGCACGATTTGACCCATTTGAGATAAAATACAACCAAATTCAAATCATTCCAAAGTAAATGGTCAATATAGCCACCTGTAGTTCTTAGAATTTCGATTAAAAGCACAATCTACCACTAAAATAAAGATCAGATAAAGCCATAAATACATACCACTTGGTTCTGAGAAGCGTCTTTAGTAAAATGATAAACATGAATTAGACTGTGTTGAGGACCCAAATCCTTTTGCTCTTCTGGAATCTATAGAGAAACTAGTTTAAAAACACTTCCAAGAACAAATAACAATCTTATATGAGCATACCTCCTCAGCACGTATCGTCCAGTATTGATCATTAATGTTCTCAATTTTTTCATTCAGCTGAAAAATCTGCACAAAGTCATAAGTATCAAATTCATTTGCATATAATACAGACACGTGCACACGCGCACGCACGCACACACACACATAAAGGAGCATGTGATAGTTTTTAGGGTACCAATCCAAAAGAACTGATTTTCTTGAAAAAAGGAATAAAAAACAAGTCTAAAAGATTTACATGTTTATAAAATTACAAAATATCTTTTCAAGTACCTTGTAGATCTTGTGGTAGAAAACCTCAACCAATCGAAGCTCTGCATCTTTGTGAGACAACTCAACCTGTTCGAACATAGATCAGCCAGTCAACTATAAATAATGAAATCATGAAACAATAATAGTTTAAAGGGGCAAACAAAAAAATTGCGACTTTAACAGCAAGATTTACCTTTGTCTTAAGGTCATTGATCATATCCGCCACAGTGCTTTGTTTTGGCAAGCTTATGGTATGTGTGACTACCTAACAATTGTCAAAAGCGATTATTCAGCAAATGTAAGAAAGTAAAACAGAATAAAAACAAAGTGATGGTTATTATTCAGCACTTACTTCATCTTTTGTTGCATGATGAAAAGCAACTTTTAGAGTTTTTGTCTCCATTGTTAATCACAAGCCAAATAAGTAACCAAAAATAGCCAAATGCCCGAATATGGTCTCTTACTTGAGATAACCTAATACAAGAAGTAAACAGGGTTAAATCTAATGTACTTATTTTTTAATTTTGAACGCCTGATTACCCTAACGACTTCATTAAATTTATCAATGGGCGGTAACCTACTTAATACTACTAATATGTAAGTTTAGTAACCTAAACCACTACAAAGTTAGTTACTAAAAAATGCACAAAAAAAATGTATATTATACTTTTTTAAAGATGAGTATGAGTTTCAAGGTGCTACTCACTCTTGTTCAAAACAGTAGGTAAAGAAAACTATTTTGTGGTTTAATCGCATTTTTTTTTAAGAAAAAGTGGTCAACGAGTATTAGTATCACTTCAAGTTTTAGGGACGTTTGGGGAAGCTCATCTAAAAAGCTTGTCACCTTAAACACAATAAGATATCACCTTAAAACACAGCAAGATGTTTTAAGTGTTTCAAAAGCTTACTTATCTACATACGATACTCTCCTTAACTTATAAGCTGACTGCTTCTATGAGGTTCAATTATCTGAATTATCTAAACAGCTTATGAGTTTATTGCCTTACCATCTTTACTAGGCTCCTTAACAATAGATTTTTAGCTTATTTTGCAAGTACTCATGCTTATTTACATCTTTACCCCCACCTTTCCTCGTTGCTCTTCTCTTCCACTGATAATATATTAAGGGCTGTTTTAGATTGCTCATCTGAAACTAGCAAACCACTTTTTATGTTTTTATAGCGCTTATACACTAAGATAAGCAAACGACCACCAAGGTGGCCTAGTAAATGTGAGTCAAAGATCTGCCTCCGTATGAAATGTAACCTTAATAGAAAAAACCTCATCCGTTTACACTAAAATAAGCAGCTAAACAATTTTACCCAAACACTCAAAACTACTGTAGCACTTAAGACTAAACGGGTAAACGGATATAAGCGGTCTCACCAGGTTAATCCCAGGACCGTTTCCGATCCTTCCCTGCCACCCCAAAATGTAGACACCTAGCAAGGTTTAGAATCCTTCAGTCCTTCACCTTAACACTAGGGGGTGTTTGTTTAAGCTTATGTGTGGCTTATTAGCTTTTTGGTTTACTAGTATATTTTATAAGCCTTAATTTTCCAGCTTATTTCGAGACCTATGGGCTTATTTCACAAGACTTATGAGTATCAAAATAAGCCGGAAAATTGAAGCTTGTGAAATATAAGCCGAAATCAAATAAACTCATAAACCCACATATTAAACTATATTTAATTAAAAAAAAAAAACCCCCACTTAATCATATGCATGGTGCTAATTAGTTTAAGCAAACTTTAGGGTTTTTACTCACATCAAGAACAAATAACCATTAAAGAACAAAAACCCATAAATAAATAAATAAATAAATAAATAAATAAGGATGGTTAAAAAAAAACTCACCAAAAGTAGATACAGTAATAATAAAATGATGTGAAACTCCAATAGAGATGATCGAATAAATAAGGATGTCATGTGAAGGCGGGAAGACTTATTAGTTTTGGCGGGTTTTTTATCGGGCTCCGGACCCAAGGGGAGACAGTCGCGTTTTAGGGCGGATGCTATAATCTTGTGACATGTGTCCCTATACATGGACCCACCAAGTGCACATCAAACGTTAAAACTTGTACATCACTATTAATCTTGCACTAACATTTTTTGAATGAGAAAATTTTTTACCTCTATAGATCAATGTCCAAAAGATACAGAAACAATTTTTTAAATACATACAAATAAAATATTTACATTACCTATAATTAATGGTATAAAAATATTTATGCTAGATAAATTACAAAACATAAATTTAGACAGAATCATTCAAGGACATAGTTTGAAGATTTTGTTGCGCATTTCATGTAACTCTAGATTGTGCATTTCAAAGGAATTAAGAACCTATTCTTAAGATATATGTCACAAACTCTATTAAAAATAGAAAAAAGTAAAAAATAAATAAATACTGAAATAATCATGTGTACGATTCACATTCCTAGTTGCAGTTAGGAGTAAAAGCCCAAAAACCAGGATTCAATTATTTTGTAGCAACAAAGACAAAGGTAATCGTCAAATAGGACCAATCAAAAGGCAATCTATATATCCAAGATTTTGGAGTGGTGGCCCTCTCGGAGGTGGTAGGCCAGGGGCGTTGTGGCGCGTGTGGTGAGGGTGCGTGTGTTAGCGATGGGGAACTCGAGAAAAACCCGATCTACGTTTTGGTGAGGGTTGGGTGGTACGAGGATCGGGAATAACCCGATCTATGTTTTGGTGTAAGTAAAAATATTTTTGGCCGGAAAATTATTCCGGTGCCGGAATCTCGCCGGAGAAGACCGACGGAGAGGGTCGCCGCGGTTAGAGAGAATGAAGAGAAGATTTTAGAAATAGATGAGATGAGAAGTGTTAGTTTTAGTGTTTATGTTTATGTATTTGTTTTTATGTGATTTTGAAAAGTTTTGGACAAAAATGAAATACCAAGTAAACCACAAGGGCCAAAAATGTAATTAACTCTATTATTAAATTTGTTACAAAAAGACAAAAAACCCAAGTCGCCCAAGAAATGCGGGTCCCAGTCGCCCAAGAAGTACACACTGTCAGCTGTACCAGGAAAGTACATGGTGGGGCCATGTATAGGGACACTTGTCACAAGGTTATAGCATCCGCCCAAGTTTTAGGGGCGACCGTCTCCCCTTGGGGTATTTGGAGAAAAATAAAAAAATTGGGGCATTTAGGGTGGAGTCATAGTACGGATGGGGCATTTGTGGAAAATTCCCAAAGTAAAATGTTACTGTAAAATTTAGTTTTTGTTAACATTACTAATCTCTAACCCGATTAAAAAAAATGCAACAAAATACATGTGTTTCAAAAAAAAAAGAAAAAAAGAAAAAAAAAATTAAAAAGTTAAATAAATAAATAAAATAATAATAATAATAAAATAAAAGGAGAAAAGTTTAACTTTAAAAATAGGACTTAGGATCAAATGAGAAAGAAAGATGACAAATAACTATAACCACATATTAGAGATGCATCGACTTGGATAAGATGCATCTCTAATCTTTCAGATCATATACATATATTAGACGTATTTCATCAAGTTAAACGAATCATATGTATTTTTCGTCCTTTGCGGCTTAAATTTGTTGCTAATACTAATTTGTATCGTTTTCACTTCAAAATCACTTTTGAAACTAATTGGGATGCATCTAAATGAATAGAAATGCATCTGATTTAAACCAATGCATCTCAAATGTGTGGTTGTAGTTATTTCTCGTTCTTCTCATTTTAAGTTTTCTTCTCACCGGATCCTTACCCAAATACTTAAAAATATTACTCCCTCCATTGTTCATATTTCCTTTTTGGGATGTCTCAAAATAATTGTCCACTTTCCTTTTTAAGTAAAAACTATAGAATTTAGTGGGGAAATATTCTACGTAGTATTTGAGTGATTGAAAATTAAAATGACCCCACTTTTATTAAACTATGTGATTATTGTCTCCTGACAATAATTTTTAGACGGAGGGAGTAATGATTAAAGTTAAAATATTAATAAATTTGATTATCATACTATCTTATAATGCACAAGGCTTATTAAAATTAGTACTCCGTAACTCTTAAATTTCAGCATTGCTTATTATAGTAAAATTCAATAGTTTGCACGTAACTAAAACACAATTAATGTGGTCAAGATATTTAATGTAGTTATTAAAACACCCATTAAATAAGAAATACAAATTATCAAGCATATTTTATAACCAAGTCAAACACATACAAATAATAAATCACATTATACAAATATTAAAGTCTGAACGAGCAACGGGCCAAAAGAGCTCGAGCCCGAACGGGCACGGGATAAACGAAAATCTTGATACCCGTAAATTTAAATTGTCAAAAATGACATAATAAACTAAAATTAATGATTCACCAAAAAATTTTATTTCATAGTACCCGCCGCTGCAACGCTCGAGTACCCTGCTAGTCTTACTATATGAAAGAAGACTTTTTCCCATTAAATGTCTTAAAATTTAGCAATACAAAACACCAAGCATAAAGGACAGCCAAATAGAAGACAAGCATTAAGCAATAAAAGTATTAATGCAATATTTATAATTCATTGATACGTAATTAATATACATTTTTAAACACACTCATTTAATGATAAATACAAATATTAAAATACATAGTACAAGGTCATACAAGCTGCTAATTAATGATACTTTAAAAATTCTCTTTCAATGGAAAAAACAATTAAAAAAACGCATATTACAAACCAAGTAAGCTACTAAACACAGAAAAAAACATACAAAATCAAACAAACTAAGCAAAGTTTTATCAAACTTTTTTAGCGAACAAACTAATTAGTAAAGCTATTGCCTTAAAAAGTACAAATGAAATAAATTACTAGCAGAAAAAATCGCAGCCGCATCGCGCGAAGACCCTGCTAGTGTATTTTGATGTATGAAGAAAGTTATTGATGTAAATTAACAATAAGAAAACTTATAAAAAAATGAGGCGTAAGTAATTAAACTTGGGGAATGCTAAAGCCACAAAAACAAATCTACAAAAAAATCTATAAAAGAAGGTATCACTTTCTGATTAGTTTAATCAGAGAGAAGAGAGACTAACTATATAAAAATATACAAATAATAGAGTGACAACTCTTTTTGTGGATAGTTTTTTGGATTTATTTTTGTAGGTCTAACATTTCCCATTAAACTTAGAGGGTTAAAATTAAAATAATTTTATATTCTGATTGGTTAAGAGAGTTCACATTTTTTTTTAAGCCCAAAATTTAATAAAAACATACAATCTTAAATTTTATATATGGGTAGTGATATCTCCACATAGGAATTTACTTCATACACATAATTTTAGTGGTGCCTACATAAATTTTATTTGTAAAATTTATATGGGTCCCACTAAATATATGTATATGAAGTAAATTCCTATGTGGAGATATCACCTCCCTTTTATATAACAAATACACCATTACTTTATTTTTATTTTAAAAGAACACGACGTCTATTGTTATTGTTGTAGCATATAACAAATTTATATAGAGAACAATGTAAATCGACCTATGACAAACTCAATTACTATGAGTTATGTTAAAATTTGTTTAGTGTGACCTCATATCAAAGCCCTTCGAGTTGGGAGATTCTAAAACTAGTTTTTTTTATTAGCAATTAAAAAAAAAAAAACAATGTTTGCATTACGTCGGAGTTTTAAACTTATACATCTATTTTTTGACTTATAAACATACACTATTTGACGTGATATACAGTTAATTAAACTATATTGTTTAGTTTTTTACCAGGGTGGCCTCAAGGGTGAAGCAAGTAAAGCACCGCCTTAGGCCCCTGATTTTTTAAGGCCCTCGATTTTCAAGAACATTATATTATATAGTCACTCACATGTTTTTACACCGGTCATTCTTTAAAGTTCAATTATCTAAAACCTCAAATTAGCCGATAAATGTTAAATAGTCGAGAATTTGGCCTCTTTTCTTCAAAGTATTTATGTCTACAACCTTTTGTAGAAATTTGAATCCAATAGCCCATTTTTGTATAAGTTAAAGGCCCCCCTTTCGGTGACAGTTGCTTCGGCGGAAAGAGCTTTTCAATACTAAGCTTGGAATAAATTTATTTGAGATAAAAAATGTCAAAAGAAAACCAGTTGCCCTAGCGCAGCGGTGGCCACCGCTACCTTAGAAGCCTGGCAGCCATGTGATGTCTTGATCCAAAAGAACGCGAGTTTGAATTTTGTTCCGCAGCCCCATGTTGGGTATTTGGGGTTGAAGTATTCACAAGGCATCAAAACCTTTGTTGCGTAGGTTGATGGGTACCATTATGGTACCAACAAGGTTGAGGTGTCCCTGGCAATCTATACTTTGATCCAAAAAGTTATAGGAAAGATTAAATGGATTGACTACTTATCGATTGAAAACGAATTGATTATAAAAAATAATAAAGATTTCGCATCAAAAAAAGCTAGAAAATAAATCTTATAAACAATTTTTCGCAAATAAACTTTATAAAAAGGCCCTTTTTTAAGGCTTTGCTTTAGGCCTCTGCGAAGGTTGAGCCACCCTTGTCTTTCCGTATAAAAGTGTCACAAAATTTATTACATGTTGTAGTTATCTTGTAAGTTATAATCAAAAGATCTCTTTAAGAAGAAATAGAAATGATAAGAATATGACTATGATATGCCTAAATATGTGACAAAGAGTTTATGTTTGTGAAGATAGTGGGTTTGGCTGCTACAACTAATAAACATTGTCACACACTTTTACATATGATTAGTCAGCCTAATCATTTCTCCCTTTAAAAGTGTTACATACTATATTTAGGATGTTTTAATTTACAATTAACTTCATAAAATTGAATTCAGATTAGCCAATGATTTGGGAGACACTAAAAATATTTGTGCCTAAATTTAGGCCTAAATATATGTGGCACAATTGGACAATCGTGCGTTTGTGAAGAAAATGAGTCCTTAGCTACAACCATCAGGATGATGGACACACAGGTTTAGCACATGTTTGGCTTATTTTTAGGTCTCCCAATCATACACTCTATTTAAAAAATTGATGTTTGATTGTAAAATTTATAACCAATGTATTTTTACATTTAAGTTCAAAGGTGAAAAGAAATAAATAAATAAAATTAAAAAAAAAAAAAAAAAAAAAAAAAAAAACTTCAAAGGCAGTGCGTATTTTTAATTTCTTATATAAATCTATCTTATTTAATTTGGACAAAATTGTTATAGTTTTGACCTTTATTAGCTATTTAGATTTTGAGAGAGCTTAGTTTGGTCACCATGCCAAAATTTGTGGTTCTTACACGTAACATATATTTAGGCCTAAATTTAGGCACATATTTTAGGTCTCCCAATCATTGGCTAATCTTGAATTCAATTTTATGAAGTTAATTGTAAATTAAAACATCCTAAATATAGTATGTAACACTTTTAAAGAGGAGAAATGATAGGCATGACTAATCATATGCCTAAAAGTGTGTGACAATAGTTTATTAGTTGTAGCAGCCAAACCCACTTCTTCACAAACCAATAAACTCTTGTCACATAGTTTAGGCATATCATTAGTCATATTCTTATCATTTCTATTTCTCTTAAAGAGATCTTTTGATTATAACTTACAAGACTAACTACAACATGTAATAAATTTGTGACACTTTTATACGGAAAGACAAGGGGTGGCTCAACCTTCGCAGAGGCCTAAAGCAAAGCCTTAAAAAAGGGCCTTTTTATAAAAGTTATTTGCCGAAAAATTGTTTATAAGAAATTTACTTTTCTAGCTTTTTTTGATGCGAAATCTTTATTATTTTTTTATAATCAATATCGTTTTCAATCGATAAGTGAGTCAATCCATTTAATCTTTCCTATAACATTTTTGGATCAAAAGTATAGATTGCCAGGGACACCTCAACCTTGTGTATCATAATGGTACCCATCAACCCTACGCAACAAAGGTTTGATGCCTGTGAAATACCTTCACCCAATACCCAACCATGCTGCGGAACAAATTCAAACTCGCGTCCTTTGTTGGATCAAGACATCACATGGCTGGGCCCAGGCTTCTAAGGTAGCTGGTGGCCAACTGCGCTAGGCAACTGGTTTTCTTTTGACATTTTTTATCTCAAATAAATTTTATTCAACTTAGTATTGAAAAGCTTCTTTCCGCCGAAGCAACTGTCACCGGAAAGGGGGCCTTTAACATTTATACAAAAATGGGCCTATTGGATTCAAATTTCTACAAGTTGTAGACATAAATATTTGAAAGAAAAGAGGCCCAAATTCTCGACTATTTAACATTTATCGGCTATTTGAGGTTTTAGATAATTGAAGCTTTAAAGATGACGGTGTAAAAACATGTGAGTGACTATATAATATAATGTTCTTGAAAATCGAGGGCCTTAAAAAATCAGGGGCCTAAGGCGGTTGCTTTACTTGCTTCACCCTTGAGCCACCCCTGGTAAAGACTAAACCAATATAGTATTAATTAACTGTATATGCACGTCAAATAGATGTATGTTTATAAGTTCAAAAAAAATAGATGTATGTTTAAAACTCCGACGTAATGCAAACATTGTTTTTCTTTTGGGTCTTTCAGCATGAGACGTAATTTCATAATGTTTTAAGATAGAACAAGACTTGCTCCGAAAACCAAAGAAATCAAAAGAGATTGGTAGTTCGATTCTTTACACGAGACTGGATAATGAATTATAGAGATGATGACCAATATTTTATAGACTTGAAGATTAAATTTTTGAAGTTTAAATATGACATTTCTAAGCATAGGCCGAGACTGTAAAGAAAACCTTATACTCGATATTAAACCAATTGTATAGAAGAGATTAAAATACTTACATTATTGAGTTCCAGAGTTATCGTAACACAAAAGCATTCAAGACTACAGTATGTCAATATGTAATGTTATAATATTTTTATAGGTTAAAACATTATAAATTTTATCTGGACATCAAATAAATATACTTTTTAAACAATTAAACGATAACCTCTTTTTAAACAGTAGATCACCAGTGTTTTTGAGTAGACAGGATAGATATGTATTTTTAACAAGTTCATTCTATATATTTTTTCAAGATAAAACCCTTTAATACTTTATATACGTAACGACTTGAAATTGTATACCAAAAAGTCACAGGATGCGAAATGTTTCTTTTGTGCAACATAGGTGAAAGCAACAAAATAGTTGACAAGCATCACACAGACATCCCATCGTCTAACAGAACTTGCAATCATTACATAGATACAATAATCTGTCAACAAAGACATGCACATCTGCCATAAGGATAAATAAATAACGCTAAGCTGGGTTCAAAACTGTAACTAGTAATGTTACATCAGCATAGACAGTTAGCCGACCTAATATTATAACTAAAGTTATACTTAGTTGAGTTTCGGTGCAGTGAGCTCAACTGAATTCGAGGGGCAACACTTGAGTCTTGAGATACTAAATGTACTTGCTTTTAGCTAGTTGTAGATTCTAACCAGTTTCACATCTGCATAAACCAATAATATAAATGTAGCTTAGATATTTAAAATGCATACCTGACGGTAGATTAGTTTGCTCGGTGAATTCTCAAGTTTTCTTATAGAAATGTACGAGCTTTTATATTCATGTGGGTGGAGATAACAAATAGGTGGTTATGGTGATGGTTCAGAACAGGTCATGTTATTAAAAATACAAGTCAAACAAGGCTGGCCAGGGTGACCCTGACACATCAAAGTTATTCATTTTCCTTTTATAATATGATGATTACTTATATATAGAAGACAGCTTTCAAGTAAATCATCCATTAAACAAACCCGGTTTGACCCACAAATTCTTTTGCACATATAGTAAGCCCATTCCGACCATTTGTATATGTTGAAATCAAACCATAGTAACACAAAAGAAAGCCAATTAAACCGAGTTTTAATTAATAACGGCCAAATTTTACCCCTTGTTACATGGAGATCATATATACATGCAACATTTCTTGTGTCGCTTTTTATAGTTAAAATAACGTCTTTGACACTTACAAGTCAACAGCAAACTCTTTTCTTCAGGGGATGAGAGCACCCATTAACATCATTTGAATCATATGACCCGTTTGTATGCATTCTCTGAGTGCTCCAGTCCCAAGTACAGTTCCCAAGCGCCATAAATATCAAATTTCTAAAACCAAAAACACCAACCAGAATATGTTAAGACTTACTCATAGAATACGTATAAAGAGAGAAAATGTTTCTTTATAACCTTGAAAAGGGTGGAGACAACATCAGAATCTTGAAGGTATCTAGGATTGCCCAAAGATACAAATGCAAACTTCCACTGATACATTATCGTTTATAAGCAAACAATGTGAGAGTTGTAGAGCAAAACAAGAAGAAAGAAAAAACAATACAGTAGGAAAACGAATCATGAACATACCTTAGAAAATTCCTCATTTGGAACGTGAAGTTTGTTCTGAATGCGTAATTTAATTTCAGCTAATGTTTCATCATCTCGAATGACAAAGAGAAATGGTTCCCCAAAGTTCTGGATTTGCTGTTTAGTACAAAGTAATATAAATGTTAAACATTAAGTCCTTAGTGTTAATGGGTCAAAAAGGGTTAAGAGTTGAAATGGGTCATTTTGTCCATTTCGTTAAGTTTTTCTGATTATATCTATAAAAGACAACTATGATTAGACAACAATACTACTACAAGAATAATTTAAATCTTCCAATAAAACATTTGACCCGTTTGCCTATCAGAAAACTTGCACGATTTGACCCATTTGAGATAAAATACAACCAAATTCAAATCATTCCAAAGTAAATGGTCAATATAGCCACCTGTAGTTCTTAGAATTTCGATTAAAAGCACAATCTACCACTAAAATAAAGATCAGATAAAGCCATAAATACATACCACTTGGTTCTGAGAAGAGTCTTTAGTAAAATGATAAACATGAATTAGACTGTGTTGAGGACCCAAATCCTTTTGCTCTTCTGGAATCTATAGAGAAACTAGTTTACAAACACTTCCAAGAACATATAACAATCTTATATGAGCATACCTCCTCAGCGCGTATCGTCCAGTATTGATCATTAATGTTCTCAATTTTTTCATTCAGCTGAAAAATCTGCACAAAGTCATAAGTATCAAATTCATTTGCATATAATACAGACACGTGCACACGCGCACACACACACACATAAAGGAGCATGTGATAGTTTTTAGGGTACCAATCGAAAAGAACTGATTTTCTTGAAAAAAGGAATCAAAAACAAGTCTAAAAGATTTACAAGTTTATAAAATTAAAAAATATCTTTCCAAGTACCTTGTAGATCTTGTGGTAGAAAATCTCAACCAATCGAAGCTCTGCATCTTTGTGAGACAACTCAACCTGTTCGAACATAGATCAGCCAGTCAACTATAAATGATGAAATCATGAAACAATAATAGTTTAAAGGGGCAAACAAACAAATTGCGAANAAAGAACTGATTTTCTTGAAAAAAGGAATAAAAAACAAGTCTAAAAGATTTACAAGTTTATAAAATTACAAAATATCTTTTCAAGTACCTTGTAGATCTTGTGGTAGAAAACCTCAACCAATCGAAGCTCTGCATCTTTGTGAGACAACTCAACCTGTTCGAACATAGATCAGCCAGTCAACTATAAATGATGAAATCATGAAACAATAATAGTTTAAAGGGGCAAACAAAAAAATTGCGACTTTAACAGCAAGATTTACCTTTGTCTTAAGGTCATTGATCATATCCGCCACAGTGCTTTGTTTTGGCAACCTTATGGTATGTGTGACTACCTAACAATTGTCAAAAGCGATTTATTCAGCAAATGTAAGAAAGTAAAACAGAATAAAAACAAAGTGATGGTTATTATTCAGCACTTACTTCATCTTTTGTTGCATGATGAAAAGCAACTTTTAGAGTTTTCAGGGATTCAAGTTCAGGAAGAGGAATATCCAATACTTCATAATACAAAATATCTGAAGTCTGTACACAATAATAAGCATAATTACTAAATAAATATGGGAGACGATGCTCTTAATTGAAAAAGTTTGCTTGTTTGTCTACGAGATTTCAACCTCAGAAGAGATCATTCACGCCTACGTAATACTTTTATTAAAAAAATTAGCAGGTCAAATATGCTTATAAAATATAAAACTGATTTAGAATGTTTTATTCAGAAAAAACACAATGCAACTTTCGACCCATTTTCTGTTAAGATGCTCCCTGCGTCCATCTTACAATTTTAATGAGTCCCAATATTACTTGTCTACTTCTAAAAAATGAAAGTTATAAACGACTGAATTTCGCACATTACCCATACTTTATTACAAAAGAAAACCTCCAAAATATATATTAACTATTGATCTAAGGTTAAATTGCCACTATGCAAAAGTAAAGCAGTAATATTTTCTATTTTTTTTAAACATGTCTTTGACTTGTGGATATTATTTTGCAAGGGAGTAACTATTATAACCCGAGTCGACCCGAAATTGCCACACTAGCACTTTAAAATGCACAAGGTAAAGACTATGAGTTCCTAGGAATATAAAAACAAAAATAAAAGCTTTAAAAATAGCTAAATAACTAGACAATTATATTTTCTCACACATACCTATACGAAAACATTATTTACAAGTATTAGAACCAAACAAACACAAATATATCGTCAAGCAATTAATCCATTAGGGAGCATGGTTAGTATCAATAGGTAGCATTATGCATGCAAACATCAAAATCACAAAATAACCTGATTGTAGTGGGTCAGCATATCTGACAGATGTTCCACTCCTCGGTACTTGATTGGTTGTGGTTTGGGTTGCTGAGAATAACAGTTGTGTGATGTAAGCCTGATTTTAGAAGGATCGTCTAAGCTCAGATGGCCAGCAACTCTTTCAACAACATCATCATAATTGTTGAGTTTTGACCTGAGATGCAAAAAGATCATGTAAACAATGCAGGATAAATTTTAATTCATTTGGTAAAACAAAATAAAAAATGAAAAGATCATGGGGAACTCACAGTACTAAAGAGAACTCATCCTCCATGGGTTTCTCCAGAGAACGAAAGCGCACAACCTATTCATGGAAATTGGAATTGATAGAATGTGAAAAACAAGTAGCAAGTCGATAAACTAAAATCATAACAGAATCTTTTCAAACATGGCTCACTATACCAAAGTTTCATAGTATACCTGACGATTATGAACATATTCCAAAAAAGATGGAACATTAGGATAGCGACATTTTACAGCTCCAGCCTGATGACGTTTCTGAAGGCAAATGATATCCCCATCTTGAAGCTGTACAGTATCATAGACCAAAAAACAGAAGGTGGTTATTTCTGACACATGGTCAAAGAAAACAAACTGTTATAATGATGTGAAAAGTTAAAACATACCTGACTAGCCCGATATGTTCTATTCTTATCAACATGTTCACACATTACTTTAGGTTCATCAAATCTAATTTCCTGAATAAGAAGGAGGATAAGTCAGCAAAAAAACCTGGTGATAAATAATAGAACATAAGATAATAACAAAGTAAATAGTAACAAAATGAATGACCTCAAACAGTTCTATATCTTCATCAGGCACAAAGCCAGCCAGTTCATTTAGCTTTGTCAGTATTTCTGTTGGCTTTCCTGTAGCCTTGACAAAGAGCCGTCCAGCATACCTGACATATATTAACAGATTTAATAACTAAGGACACTCCTTGTGATGTTAACTAATTTAAATGTGTCTTGGATGAACCTGTATCAGACCATAAGTTTTGCATTTTCTGATTTACAGCTCAGCATACTTTAAAAGCAATAGTAAAGATTTATATAACCTAGTAACTCCCTTTATTATAATAAAGGATTAAATTATTAGATAAAATAACATGGTTTATTTGATCATTTTAACACATTAACACATAGCCCATAAACAAATTTCCGCAAATCGACATAGCCCATTTGACCCCACCCACCCCCGCGCTAGAGAATACCCATTTTGACCTGTCCAGTTTTTATTCAGGCAAATCAGTTGATGAACAAGAATAGGCATACAATAACTCTCAAAAAAATTTAGAGATGTAGAAAATGGTTACCGTAGCTCCTCTTTTATTGGGTCATAAAGCTTAAAGAAAAGTAGAATATCCTCCTTTTGTGAATCCTACAATATAAGAGAATCAGTGAAGTTTATATGATACTCCGTAATAATTTAATAGTACAATATAGAAGGGAGTAGCATAATTATGAATATCTCTATCAATAGAATATTACCTGCTCAAGTCCTACCTCCAGGAATAAATTAAGCTTGTTAATTTTATGTGATACCTTTCCCAAATGACCAACCTAAAAACACAATGAGTTCGACATGTAAATGATTAGTAAGAATAAATCTTCCTAATTCTTTATATCCCAAAAAGTGCACTAACTAATAAACCTGCAGTAAGAAATATTACTCATTTATTACCATTCAATATTTCCCATTTACTTTAACTTTGACTTTCCAGTTAAATTTCAATAAATATGTCAATTGAACACCAGGATAATTAGAGACTTTACATTTAAGAAAAAGAGAAAATTAATAGTACATACAGGTTGAGCTTCTTCTAAATGAGTTAATCGACGATGTGGGCGGTAAGTGTAATTTTCGCGCTTTCCCCAGAGCCAAAATCGTTGATATTGCACTGGTATACCTAGTTCTTTTGCTACTTCCTCCTGGAAAAAAGATTAAGAGATTACTAATATATTTGATAGCATAACTCTATTAAAAATAGTCACTATGTAAGAAAACAGAAGTAAGGAAAAAATATACCGGAAAAAATATACCAAAAAAATAAATAAATAAAAATAAAAAAAAAATAAATAAATAAATAAAAAAACCTTGAAAAGGGCAAAAGAAGTTTGCTTTCGGATACGGAAACTACGAACTTTCTCATGATCCACTAAATCGAAAAATATGTTTTTCCCTATTTGTTCATGAAGGTTCTCATCACGAGCAACTCTTATTATAGTATACAAATGTGCCTCTGCTTTCTCTTTTCTTTTTTGCTCCTTGTCCTCTTGTTCTTTCTTTAACCTAATCTGTAAGTTTATTGAAGGATCTAAATATAGTTTGTTGGGTATAAAACAGCAAGAAATTTCAATAACAAAACAAAAACCTTACTCTTAGGCGCTCGGCTACTTCCTTCATTTCTTGATCTTTTAGCTTTCTTTTCATCTCCTCATTCAAAACACTATTTCTAACCAACTCCATTGATATAACACCATCTAAAGCCGAATTCAATAAAGACGTTCTAAATGTTTCCCATGAATCTGGTAAACTACCAAGAAACCACAATCCTTGAACCTCTCCATTAAAGTTAATACCAATTTCTAAAAGCTCCTTAATGATTCCCTGAAAAGCAATCAAGTGATCCGACATTGCAGTTCCATCACGGTACCTCAAACCCATCAACTGTTTGATCAGAAACAGTTTATCATTACATGTCTCTTGGGCATACAGCTGCTCAAGCTTATTCCATAAAGTACGTGCATTTACTTCTTCACTAACATGATTTAATACATTCTCATCAACCCATTGTCTAATATACGCACAAACTTGATGGTGTAAGAAGTTCCATTCTTCTTCATTTTGACGTTCGGGTTTTTCAGAACAAAAAACTGGTTGATGAAGCTTGTTAACATAAAGAAGATCCTCCATCTTGCGTTTCCATACTTTATAATTACAGCCATTTAAGTAAATCATTCTTGAAGTATTTGTCTCCATTGTTAACCACAAGCCAGATAAGTAACCAAAAATAGCCAAATGCCCGAATCTGGTCTCTTACTTGAGATAACCTAATACAAGAAGTAAAAAGGGTTAAATCTAATCTACTTTATTTTTGGTTTTGAACTTCTGATTACCCTAACGACTTGAATAAATTTATCTATATGCAGTAACCTACTTAATACTAATATGTAAGTTTAGTAACCTAACCACTACAAAGTTAGTTAAAAATGCAAAAGAATATAATTTAAAAATAAAAATAAAAATAAAAAATAAAATAAAAAAATGTATATTACAGATTTTAAAAAATGAGTACTAGTTTCAAGGTGCTACTCATTCTTGTTCATAACAGTAGGTAAAAGAGTACTATTTTGTGGTTTAGTCGCATTATTTTTAAAAAAGTGGTCAACGAGTATTAGTATCACTTCAAAGTTTTAGAGATGTTTGGGGAAGCTCGTCTAAACAGCTTATCACCTTACCAAAACACAGTAAGTTGTTTAAGTGTTTCAAAAGCTTACATAAGCTACATATGATACGCTCCTTAACACTAGAAAGTATATTAGGGGGTGTTTTAAATTGCTTATCTGAAACTGCTTATCACTTAATAAGCATGTAGCAAAGTAGCAAACAACTTCTTAACTTATTTTTTAGCGCTAATACACTAAGAAAAACAAGCCACCACCAAGGTGGCCAAGTAATCAGGCATCCTCGCAGAAGGTCCCGTCTTCAAAACCTCACCGGTAAACATCATCTTGGGGGTGGCCAGGGAAAGGGTTCGGAAACGGTCACACATAGATATCCAGTTACACTAAAATAAGCAGATAAACAATTTTACCCAAACACTCAAAACTAGCATGTAAGTAAACTATTATATCTCATACACCTACCTAAACACTATCATAGTCGTTACTTTTCGATAATGCATAAGCTAAAACTATATTTTTCCCTATTTGTTCATAAAGATTCTCATCACGAGTATACAAATGTTCATCTGCTTTCTCTCTCCGTTTTTGCTCCTTCTCCTCTTGTTCTTTCTTTAAGCTATTTTCTTGAAGTATTTGTCTCCATTGTTAACCACTAACCAAATAAGTAACCCAAAATAGCAGAATTCCCGAATATAGTCCCTTACTTAAGATAACGTGTTAGGAAACAAGTATGCTAAGATATGTAGTAACAAATACGAGCAATCTATCTATGTGTAATGTAAATCCCCTTTCTTAACACTTTTTTTTTTTTTTTTTTTTGGAACCGCGAATTAACTAAAAGACTATTAAGGAGCTAGTTCAGTGTTACAAGGATCACTAAACCACTCTAATCCAATTAGAAGAAGATTTCTTACTTCTACTCGAGATCCAAGTAAAAGAGTATAGCTATATATCACCGAGTCAAAGATTTTTGTTCGGGCCCTTGTGGGAGAAGATCACATTATTTCTAACTCTCCAAATGACCCAAAAAATGGTTTGAACGACCATGTCAAAAAACTTGATGAGCTTGTCCTCAAGGGTAACACGGCAGCTAAGTTGAATGCTTCTATGAGGTTCGATTATCTGATCTATCTAAGGACTTAATAAAATTCATCATAACATACTTAATACTAATATGTAGGTTAAGTGACATAACCAATACAATGTTAGTTACAAAAAATGTATAATACAGTTGTTAAAAAATACTCGTACTAGTTTCAACTTTCAAGGTGTCACCAACACTTGTTCAAATTCAAATAGTAGGGAAAAGAGTACTAGTTTACAGTTTAAAAAGTTGTTAACAAGCATTAGTTACTTATTACAAAGAGTGGATAATTAGTATCATTTTGTTTTAGGGATATTGGGGGAAGCTTATCTAAACAGCTTATGAGGGTATCGCCTTACCATCTTTGATAAGCTCCTTAACACTAGATTGCTTATCCAAAACTGCTTATCACTTAAGCATGTAGCAAATCGCTTATTAAGTTATTATTTTTAGCACTTATACACTAGCATAAGCAAACTACCGCCAAGGTGATCTCGTGTCCAAACCTCGCTAGGTAAACATCTTGAGGGTGGCAGGGAAAGGGTTTGGAAACGGCCACGCCGCCACGGGATACCCCAGTTAGCTCGCGTGCATCTAAGTCAAAGAGCTGTCCTGCCCTGGTAACCTTAATAGAGAAAACCTAATCCGTTTACACTAAAAGTAACAAATAATTTTTACCCAAAAACTCAAAACTAGCACTTAAAACTAAAGGGGTAAACCGATGAGGTTGGCGAGCCATTTTTGACACTCAGATATACACGATCTCACCGGGTTAATCAGGGACCATTTCCGACCCTTCCCTGCCACCTCCAAATGCAGACACCTAACAAGGTTTGAAGCCTTCCCTTAACACTAGTCCATTTGGTGGAGGTTAAAACTAACACTATAAACTATATTTAGGGGGTGTTTGTTTTGGCTTATGGCTTATATGTTTTCGGCTTATATAACATAAGCCACAATTTTGTGGCTTATTTTGAAACTTATGGGCTTATATAACATTGTAGCGTCAAAATAAGCCACAAAATTATAGCTTATGTTATATAAGCCAAAACAAACACCCCCTTAATTATTAAAATAATAATAATAATAAATAATAAAAAAAAAGGCCCAAACACCCACTTAATCGTATGCATGGTGCTAATTAGTTTAAGCATAGTTTAGGGTTTTCACTCATATCAAGAACAAATAACCATTAACGGAAAAAAAAAACCCATAAATAAATAAATAAGGATGGTTAAAAAAACTCACCAAAAGTAGATTATCAAGCTCTAATTTTTACACCATTTATTGTCAAATTTTTTTCTGAGCTTTTATTAGGTGGGCGGAAAGAAAACCCGAACCCGTTCGGAAACTCANTTTTTTTTTTGGAACCGCGAATTAACTAAAAGACTATTAAGGAGCTAGTTCAGTGTTACAAGGATCACTAAACCACTCTAATCCAATTAGAAGAAGATTTCTTACTTCTACTCGAGATCCAAGTAAAAGAGTATAGCTATATATCACCGAGTCAAAGATTTTTGTTCGGGCCCTTGTGGGAGAAGATCACATTATTTCTAACTCTCCAAATGACCCAAAAAATGGTTTGAACGACCATGTCAAAAAACTTGATGAGCTTGTCCTCAAGGGTAACACGGCAGCTAAGTTGAATGCTTCTATGAGGTTCGATTATCTGATCTATCTAAGGACTTAATAAAATTCATCATAACATACTTAATACTAATATGTAGGTTAAGTGACATAACCAATACAATGTTAGTTACAAAAAATGTATAATACAGTTGTTAAAAAATACTCGTACTAGTTTCAACTTTCAAGGTGTCACCAACACTTGTTCAAATTCAAATAGTAGGGAAAAGAGTACTAGTTTACAGTTTAAAAAGTTGTTAACAAGCATTAGTTACTTATTACAAAGAGTGGATAATTAGTATCATTTTGTTTTAGGGATATTGGGGGAAGCTTATCTAAACAGCTTATGAGGGTATCGCCTTACCATCTTTGATAAGCTCCTTAACACTAGATTGCTTATCCAAAACTGCTTATCACTTAAGCATGTAGCAAATCGCTTATTAAGTTATTATTTTTAGCACTTATACACTAGCATAAGCAAACTACCGCCAAGGTGATCTCGTGTCCAAACCTCGCTAGGTAAACATCTTGAGGGTGGCAGGGAAAGGGTTTGGAAACGGCCACGCCGCCACGGGATACCCCAGTTAGCTCGCGTGCATCTAAGTCAAAGAGCTGTCCTGCCCTGGTAACCTTAATAGAGAAAACCTAATCCGTTTACACTAAAAGTAACAAATAATTTTTACCCAAAAACTCAAAACTAGCACTTAAAACTAAAGGGGTAAACCGATGAGGTTGGCGAGCCATTTTTGACACTCAGATATACACGATCTCACCGGGTTAATCAGGGACCATTTCCGACCCTTCCCTGCCACCTCCAAATGCAGACACCTAACAAGGTTTGAAGCCTTCCCTTAACACTAGTCCATTTGGTGGAGGTTAAAACTAACACTATAAACTATATTTAGGGGGTGTTTGTTTTGGCTTATGGCTTATATGTTTTCGGCTTATATAACATAAGCCACAATTTTGTGGCTTATTTTGAAACTTATGGGCTTATATAACATTGTAGCGTCAAAATAAGCCACAAAATTATAGCTTATGTTATATAAGCCAAAACAAACACCCCCTTAATTATTAAAATAATAATAATAATAAATAATAAAAAAAAAGGCCCAAACACCCACTTAATCGTATGCATGGTGCTAATTAGTTTAAGCATAGTTTAGGGTTTTCACTCATATCAAGAACAAATAACCATTAACGGAAAAAAAAAACCCATAAATAAATAAATAAGGATGGTTAAAAAAACTCACCAAAAGTAGATTATCAAGCTCTAATTTTTACACCATTTATTGTCAAATTTTTTTCTGAGCTTTTATTAGGTGGGCGGAAAGAAAACCCGAACCCGTTCGGAAACTCAAAGGCGGGAAGGCTTATTAGGTGGGCTCGGCCCAAAATATATATTTGCACATCTTAATAATAAAATTTATTAAATAAAATAAAAATAAGGGTTTTTGTAACTTGTAAAATACCGACAAGTGTAAATTTATGTAGTCTCTATGTACTTTTGGTGTACTTTTGTATATTTAACTTGTGCTCATAGGGCACAAGTTAGAAAAACACATAATATATATATATATATATATATATATATATATATATATATATATATATATATATATATATATATATATATATATATATATATATATATATATAT
>LBNU01028803.1:0-22750 GCA_014162995.1 Artemisia annua | reverse complement strand
TTTTTTTTTAATGATAACAAAATGATTTTAAAAAATAACTAATTAAAAAAAAAGAATAAAAGAAAAAAAAAACATGGAAAAAAAAGATAAAAAAGAGCTTTGAATTGAGTAGAAAAGAAAAGACAAAAGAAAAAAAATAATGATAAAAATTTTGAATAGAAAAAAAAATCAAAGAAAAAAGACGTAGATAGAGGGAAAAAAAAGAATAAAACAATGAATAAATAAGAAAAAAGAAAAAGACAAGAAAAAAACATGGACTTAGGTTTCATTTTTAAATCTTAGGTTAATCCCCACCATTAGATCAAACTAGATGGATGGTGGGGATTTGTCCCTCAGTTTGTAGCAAAAAACTTGTTTGCAAAATAACTTTTCTCATGTATATATACATACCAATAGCTAGGATCTTTGCATGAATTGAAAATATTTTACTGAGATATGGGTTGCAAGTATGGAACGTGTACTTGGTATTTTAAAAAAAATGGCATCTTATCTTCAAACTCATATATACGACTCCATGCATGTGGGTTTCATGCATAACGATCCACATATAAACTTGCATGAAAGATTAAGAGATATGCATGTTAGTATTAAGACACGTATGGACTTGGTAATTGCTGGACATTTGCATGCAGGATATCATGATAGATATGAAAGTTTTGGATAATAATGTGGTATATAGATAGTATTGGTTTTATAGGGGATAGTTTGATCCTGATAATTACTAACGTTAAGCCTTTAAGTCACGAAACTTAAAATCGAATAACGTAAAAATATAAAGCTTATGAAAATGTTAAAACTTATCAATATACTCTATATTAGTATTTAAGATGAGACCTAAAACTATTGGAGTATTTAAACGTCGTTAAAACTTAAAAAGACATATGTTGTAAATGTGTAAGTCGTAATATATGCAATTTTTTTTAATGAAAAAAAAAATAATAATAATTGTACATATAAAATATGACTATAAGAAAAATAAAATGTATAGAACACCTAGACTGATCATGGTCTAGTATTGGTTATGAGTAAAGCCCGCGATTTAATTTGCGTACTTACTTATAAAATTAATGTCACTTAAAATTAAAATAATAATAAGTTAAACTAAATAGTCAAATTATAGTTTGAAATGTACGAGTTGCTAAAGTCTCCACCCGTCAAAGGAATTCAGTCCCTGAATTCAATTCGTTCGTTCTACAAATGTACATTATCATGGTTAGATTTGATAGGGCAAACTTTCCCATTCTCGAGCATAGCCCTCAAAAGACCTTCAGGTAGTCGATTCTAATTTTATCTCACAACTCATCAGACAAGAACTGTCATGAGATTAAACTGAATCAATTTGAGTAACAACTTGACTCTTAGCTTGATTTTCGTAACTCATCAGACAAGAACTGTCACTAAAATCAAGCTAGGCAACAATTTGTCAGGAAGATAGGATTCAACATCCTTGAAAAAGGTCTTTTGAAAGATTGGCTCGATTTTGGAATTGCTTGAACCAATCAAATCAACTATATAATAAAAAAAAATAACTAAGGTCGATGTCGTTAGGTCTCAGATTAATCACTGTCGTGAACTTGAACGGATGATGTACGGTACAATGACAGTCGTGACATAGAGATCATAACATGATGTAAACAAAGATGTGCTTAGTCTAACAAGTCATAAGATAGCAAGGGAAAACATATATAAGGTACAGTAACATAAACGCTAACATTCAAACATGCTATGCATACCCACCCGACCAATGCAATTTCAGGTGACCAGACTCTTTAGACCCAACCAAGCGTGACCTGAGACTACTACTCCTTTCATCACATGATTCTTCCTGAAGTAAGAATAGGTGATCAGGCTATGTATACTTGAGGATTAATGATGCAATGCTAGGACTAGTCGACTCGTATGATGTTCGATGTTTAAGAAAATGTTATATTGGTTATAGTTGCGATTTTTATTTTAGAATAACCGGCATTCTCTATAACCTTAGGCTCTGATACCAATCTATCACACCCTTGCTAAAGCGGAAACACGAGGTGCAACATAATCAATAATCGTCACAAAAGAGATATAGAACAATACCATAATTTACATTAAGAAAAATAAAGTATGTCATTACAACATTTTTATAGCCGACATTGGTAGTTAAAATACAAAATTTAGTTCTCAAAATAGTTCTCAAAAGATAGCTTTGTTGCATAAAGACCAGTAGTGACATGTGCAAACTTCATTATGCAAAGACCTCGAAGAAAAACTTACTGACGATCACCTGAAATGCATGAGAGAAAACGGGTCAACTATGAAATAGTTGGTGAGTACACACGGTTTATATAATATGAAAAACCTTTTGAGAAAGTTCACAAGGCAAAGGCATTGTAAATCCACTCAGTTGCAAATCCCGCCCATACAAAACTTGCAACCTGTGTGTTCACAACCCATTGCATATAAAGTAGTATGTGATAGTCAAGNAAATAGTTGGTGAGTACACACGGTTTATATAATATGAAAAACCTTTTGAGAAAGTTCACAAGGCAAAGGCATTGTAAATCCACTCAGTTGCAAATCCCGCCCATACAAAACTTGCAACCTGTGTGTTCACAACCCATTGCATATAAAGTAGTATGTGATAGTCAAGCACACGCGGTCATAATAGTTCACATATAAGCACCACGTATATAATAATGTATGCCAGGCAAAGCCCCTAAAATAAATAATATGCGTCCCGTAACATAGTGAACGAGAGGTTGGCCGACCTCTAATAGCGCTATCCATACTATCTACTAATAGGAGACTAACAATGCGAATGTACGAACAGTACATCATACAACTATTATATACAATTAAGAACGCTCCGAACATGGGAGACTTTGCACGCTCAACCAATAAGGCGAGACTTAGGTCAAGAACGCTCCACCGACACGGCGAGACTTTAGGTCATAGTGCATACAGTTCGTTAAGTTCAAAACAAGTCATAAGTTCGCAATAAAGTTCAAGAGTTTGATTTAAGTTCAAAATTTTAAGTCAAAAGAGTTCATAAAATAGTAATCAATTTAGTTCAAGTATAACTCATGCATCCACCCCAAAGTGATTAAAATAGTTAGAAAAAAGAGGTTCGTGAATACTCACCTTATAATAAGATGATAGCGTGTGTGAGTATAAAACGAAGAAGCAGAATGTTACAGGAAGTCGCGAGACCTCCTAGCCAAACAAGGACAGACCGAAGTGTTGAACACGAATGAACCAACACAAGATCAACGGAACCTGATAGAACTTAAACTTGCTATACTAACTTGAGCCGCCAACGAACAAACTCAAACCCGAACCGATCGAAACAACCCAAAATACATGAATAGCTTATGAATATATAATGCTATATATGAATAACATTCGGCTCGTAACCGAAAGTCTTAGATAGTACGTCGTTGATTTAGTCGATTTTACTTTAAAATACTCATACGTATGATAAAATATGAGCATCATGTGGTTTGGTTTGTGATTTTGAGAAAACAAATGTAATCATGCATGGTTGAAACGTATTAGGTTATTTTAGATGAAAATTTTTGTTTGCATGGGATATGTATATATACATACCAATAGCCAGGATCTTTGCATGAATTGAAAATATTTTACTGAGATATGGGTTGCAAGTATGGAACGTGTACTTGGTCTTTAAAAAAAATGGCATCTTATCTTCAAACTCATATATACGACTCCATGCATGTGGGTTTCATGCATAACGATCCACGTATAAACTTGCATGAAAGATTAAGAGATATGCATGTTAGTATTAAGACACGCATGGACTTGGTAATTGCTGGACATTTGCATGCAGGATATCATGATAGATATGAAAGTTTTGGATAATAATGTGGTATATAGATAGTATTGGTTTTATAGGGGATAGTTTGATCCTGATAATTACTAACATTAAGCCTTTAAGTCACGAAACTTAAAATCGAATAACGTAAAAATATAAAGCTTATGAAAATGTTAAAACTTATCAGTATACTCTATATTAGTATTTAAGATGAGACCTAAAACTATTGGAGTATTTAAACTTAAAAAGACATATGTTGTAAATGTGTAAGTCGTAATATATGCAATTTTTTTTAATGAAAAAAAAATAATAATAATAGTACATATAAAATATGACTATAAGAAAAATAAAATGTATAGAACACCTAGACTGATCATGGTCTAGTGTTGGTTATGAGTAAAGCCCGCGATTTAATTTACGTACTTACTTATAAAATTAATGTCACATAAAATTAAAATAATAATAAGTTAAAATAAAAAGTCAAATTATAGTTTGAAATGTACGAGTTGCTACATATACCTTCTGTTATCCAATGAACCAAAAACCCCTTACAACATCAGGGGACAATGTCTGAACTAACCACTTTTCAATTCTAACCACAATTCCACTCAAACATCACCATTACCAGACCTACCCCAATCTTACATCTCAGAAACAGGAACCAACTTATCCTTCACCCATTCTAAATTCCAAATTTTAGCCACCAACAGAACAACATTAGTTTTTCTAACTCTAAGACTTTGCAGAGCATCTTCCATGTATTTGATAATCACAGCTATTACCTCTTCCTCGGTTCTATTTGTATTCTGAAAAATTCTCTTATTCCTCTCATTCCACAAAAAGTAAACTGTGGCTGCAGAGATAAGCTTGTTAACAATGTTCCAAATTTTACTTTTATTCCCACCTTCAGCAATATAGGCTACCACAATGTTCAGATCATTACATCCCCCATAAATCTTCCTTTAAACTTCACTTCATTCCAGACTTTACTAGAGAAGGCACACTCAAAGAAAAGGTGTTGATGACTATCAATAGAACTGTTACATAAAGAACATTTCAACCCCCCCCCCCCTTGATGCCAAGCCAACATTCTATCCTGAGTTAACAGTTTCCTTTGAATTGCTAACCAGAATATAAATGCATGCTTAGGAGTACACTGACTAAACCATACCACATGACTCCACTCCACCTTTGGCCAATTATTCCTTAAACTTTCCCAAACTACTTTAGTAGAATATTCAAACATCTTACCATTACTTTCCACCCAAACAGCTTTATCCACATCCTCAGAAATCAATGGAACAGTAAGATTTAGCAGATCAGGAAACTTATTAGTCCATTCAATTGGCCACAACCACTCACCATTACAAATAAAATCAGCCACCATACCATTTGTGTCCAATCTAGCCTCATGCAAATCTCTATTCTGCACAATTCTATTGAGAGGCCCCACTGAGCTCCAATTATCATACCACATAGATGTAGATTTACCATTTCCAATTACCTTCTTAACATAAGGTCTAATAGTATCTCTAATCATCAATAACTGTTTCCAACCCCAACTATCAGAATTCTGGTACTCAATCTCCCAAATACTTTTTCCTTTTAACTTGACTGTGTTGACCCATTTAACCCAAAGAGATTCTTTATTATCAATAATTTTCCACAAATGAGTAACCATAAGAACTTCATTCCACTGTTTCAAAGGTCTAAATCCCAACTACCTTGATCCTTTGGTTTGCATACAAGATTCCATGCAACTCTAGCTTTACCTTGAGCTGATTTACCAGAGCTCCACAAGAATCTCTTAAAAACTCTTTCAAGATCTTTAATCACAGTTACAGGTAAGATATAAACTGATGCCCAATATTGTTGCATAGCTGAAAGAACAGATGCAATAAGCTGCATTTGCACCATAAGAAAGACACTTGTGTTTCCAGCTGTTTATTCTTCCTTCCACACTCTCAATTAAAGACTTACAATCTTGGACTCCTAATTGCTTAGATAGAAGAGGCACCCCAAGATACTTCATAGGAAGCTGACCACTCTTAAATTGCATTATATCAAGTAATTCAGCTTTCCTACCTTCAGGTATACTTCCAAGAAAAATTGTGCTTTTACCATAATTTGGAAACAAACCTGATACTTTACTAAAGTCCTCAAGAGATTTTTTAATCACCTTCAAAGACTCCTGATCACCATTACATAGCACCAGTAAATCATCAGCAAAACACATATGAGTTCACTTTAGATCTTTGCATCCATAATGATACTTGAATTTCTGAGTATCATTAATATTCTTGGTCATAATCATGTTAAAAACCTCCATAACAAGAGTAAACAAACAAGGAGATATGGGATCTCCTTGTCTAAGACCCCTTCCACCTTTAAAAAATCCACAGACCTCCCCATTAATGCAGATAGAAAAAGATGTAGAAGTGACACAATTCATGATCCCTTTATCATCTTTTCATGAAACCTCATTATCTTAAGAACATCTTGTAAGAAAATCCAGTCCACTGTATCATATGCTTTCTGAATATCAATCTTCATAGCACATCTTTTAGCCCCATTCTTCCTATTATACCCTTTCAAAAGTTCCTGAGCATTGAGAATATTGTCTTGAATATGTCTCCCAGGTACAAAAGCACTTTGATTGATACTTACTATTTTACCCAACCCCTCTTTGATTCTATTTGTTAACACCTTACTAATGCACTTATAAATCACATTACAACATGCAATTGGTCTAAAGTCAGATACTTTATTAGGAGTATCTATCTTTGGCACCAATGCAATCAATGTTGCATTAATNGTATCATATGCTTTCTGAATATCAATCTTCATAGCACATCTTTTAGCCCCATTCTTCCTATTATACCCTTTCAAAAGTTCCTGAGCATTGAGAATATTGTCTTGAATATGTCTCCCAGGTACAAAAGCACTTTGATTGATACTTACTATTTTACCCAACCCCTCTTTGATTCTATTTGTTAACACCTTACTAATGCACTTATAAATCACATTACAACATGCAATTGGTCTAAAGTCAGATACTTTATTAGGAGTATCTATCTTTGGCACCAATGCAATCAATGTTGCATTAATCTCTTTCAGAATCTTACCTTTTTGAAAGGATTCTTTTACAGCTGAACAAATATCCTTTCCAATGCATTCCCATGACTTCTTGAAAAAACATGATGTGTAGCCATCTGGGCAGCAGCTTTGGTTGATTCAATGTCAAACATAGCAGTTTTTATTTCCTCATCAGTCACCTCCCTAATCATATTTACAGCCTCTGCTTCAGCCAACTTCAATTGCACAATATCACCAAGATTATTCAGTGGCATTAATTCGTGCTTCTCACCAAGAAATTGCTTAAAATGGTTCACAAACTGTTTAGGGACATCTTCACCTTCCACTCTGGTTCCATCTTCTTTACATATAGTCTCAACTCTATTTTTGTGTTTTCTGATTTTAAGAACTTTATGAAAGTATGATGAATTTTTATCCCTTCTTGAATCCAGTGGATTTTGGCTTTTTGATGTAAAAGTTTCAACTCATCTTCCACAGCTATCCTATACTCATTACTCAACTTCACACTTTCCTTTTTAATCTCCATACTATGAGGGTTATCATCCAGCATCTTTTGAGTCTCTTCCAGCTTCTTTTTTAAAACATCCACTTTTTCAAACAGGTTCCCATGTTTCCAGTTAAGTTTCTTCAAAAGCTTTTTTAACAACTTCAATTTTTGAGTCACTTGATACATCTTACAACCCTGAATATCACTCTTCCATCCTTCTTTAACTATATCCAAAAACTCCTTCTTATCAGCCACATAATTGACAAATCTAAAGGACTTTCTCTTGAGCTGTACTCCATCAAGTAACACAAGTATTGCAGGGCTATGATCAGAAATTATATAGGGAAGAAAGATACCATGAGCTTTAGTAAAACTTTCTAAAAATTCCTCATTACTCATGATCCTATCAAGCTTTTTCAAAGTACTATTTGATGGATTTTTAAGTGATTTAGTCCGTGTGAACTGAAAACCTGAACTGCATATATCATCAATCTCCAAATCATTAACATCATCTCTAAACTCACCCATTTCAGAAGTAATTCCAGATACACCATTAGATTGTTCCTCAGGCTTCATAATCACATTAAAATCTCCCATCAAAACCCATGGTTGACCCTTTAACACATTCTTATTCATCATTAATTGCCTCCATAAGATCCTTCTCAACAATTGAATTAGAAGCATATATAAAACTACAGTAGAACCTTAGCCTCTTACCCACTATTTCCACTAAACAAAGAATCTCTTGACTGCAACTATTAACCACCATCACATTCACAACTGAGTTATTCCATCCTACTACAATTCTACAACAAGTATGACTATGAACCACATTAGAGATCCAATTCGAATTGCCAAACACTCTGTCACAAACTTTAGTAATGCTTTTAATCTTCAAATGAGTTTCAATAACAACACAAACTTGGACTTTTTCCTTCTCAATAAACTTCATTACCTCATTCTGCTTAATTTCATTACACATTCCCCTTATATTCCCGGTAGCTATTTTAAAATCCATGTCAAACTGATTTTTGATTAACAGACCCCAGAATCTCATTGGCAATCACACATTTGACTGCTTTATTCACATTCTCATACACATCTTCTTCCTCATTCTAATTCTCTCCACCCCTATCCACTTCCTTCTCCTGTTCCATACCTTCAGCTAATATAGAGTACTTATTAGCACTTCTTTTCAATTCTTCCAAATTCTCACTAGAGACTTTCCACACTTTCTCCAATTAGGTGGGGATCCATTAGTATCTTTTCCATTTGTATTCTTCTTCCCATCATTAACTTTCTCAGATGATGTTTCTTCATTATTAGAATTACTATTCTTGTTATTGTCTTTATTTACATTCTTAACTCCAACTTCTTTAGGTTTATTGACATACCTATTAGGATAATACACTCTCCTAAATTGCCTATTACCTTGACCATTGTATTCACCTCTGTTCTTCCTATTTCTTGCTTCAACAAAACTCTCATTATCTCCTTCCCCATCATTCCTCAAATTAGTGTTTGCATTATTTGTCCCACTTGTTGTCTTACCAGTGCTTCCATTAACTGTCTCATTCTGTGATTTACCAACTTTGCATTGACTCTGAGAATGTCCAAAAACAACACAATGATTACACTTATCTGGTTTCCAAGAATATTCTACTTTAACCCACTTATTCCTCTTGACATTTAATTGCTTATCAACATAACTGAGTTCCAATTTCTCAACATACTCCTTCCCTGCATCTATCTCCACCAACACTCTTGCATACCCCAGTCTACCAGACCCCTCTTTACACATTGTTGCAGTCATTTTATCCATCATAATTGGTCTCCCCAACCTGCTGGATATAGCACTGATTCCTTTAATGCTCCATGCTTCCAAAGGAATAAGTTTTAGTTATTAAGTTTTTAGTTATTAAGTTTGAAATACTAAAAAATTTGATTATGTAATTTGATGTATGAAGAAAACTATTGACGAAAGTTAATAATAAAGAAACTTTAAAAAAAAAATGAGTGGTAGTAAACTAAATGGTTAATGTAAAATAACGTTTTATTCTGATTGATTAATAGAATTTACATTTAAACTTAAAATTTAATAAAAATATATAATCTTAAATTTTTTATAACAAATACACCATAAACTTTATATCTATAAAAAAAAATAAAAAATAAAACACTTATTCTTGTTGTTGTAGTTTATAATGTTTATATTTAAGGCAAATGATTAAAAAAAATTATTATACTTGACATCGTTTGTTTTTATATGTGGTGAACAAAAAATTTTGCTTTTTTGGGTATTTTTCTTTCAAATTTAGCCTTTTTAGAGTATTTTGCAACATTTTATGACATTTTGCCTCTCTCAGCTAATAGAAAAAAAAAATTGAAGGGCAAAAAATGTCAAAAAAAAATGTTAAATACTTCAAAAAGGACAAATTAAAAAAAAAGAAAAAAAAATTACCCATATAGGCAAATTGTTTTGTTCAATACCCAGAAAAACAAACGATAGCAAGTACAATATGATATTTTTTTTAATTATTTACTCTATATTTAAATTATTTACTCTATATTTAAAGAACAATCAAATAAGTAAATCAAGCTGTGACAAACTCGATTATTAACACTTACCTTAAAGCTTCTTTAGCGTGACTTATATCAAAGCCTTTCGCGTTTGTATTCTAAAACTAGTTACAAACCACTTAAGGGTGGCCTAGTGGTATCACTGTAAAGTGTGTGAGGTCTCAAGTTCAATTTCTGCTAGGTGCAAACAACCTTAAGTGGCCATGCCAACCTCCTGAAAAAGGGAGGGCTTCACCTGGTTTGAGTCTGTGTGGTGGTGGGTTCAAACCCCGTGGATTAGTCGAAAAAAAATAAAAATAAAAAAGTCGGAAACCATGAATATCAACAAAAAAAAAAAAAAAAAAAAAAAAAAAAAAAAAAAAAAAAAAAAAAAAAAAAAAAAAAAAAAAAAAAAAAAAAAAAAAAAAAAAAAAAAAAAAAAAATTACATGTAGGGAACCAAATTAGACAAACGGAAAAGTTCAATTTTGGCATCTGACAAAATTAAGCTCTCTAAATAACTAATGTCAAAACTATAACCAATTTTGGTCAAAGTTGAATTAGATAAATTTATTTAAAACAAAAGAAACAAAAATATGCACCACCTTCCAAGCATTTTTTCACCTTTGAACTTAAGTGTAAAATTACATTGGTTAGTAAAATTTACAATCAAGCTTAAAAATTTTAAAGATGGGCTAATCTTGAATTCAATTTTATAAAGTAGGGGTAATTTTATATCTCCTCTTTTTTTTATTTGGAAATTTCATATTTAGTCAAAATGATTTAAGAGTATTGTATATTATGCCCTCAGTGATCGTACTTTCTAATATAATTAGTTCTAGAACTTTAAATGAGATCTTTTGATTATAACTTATAAGACTAANAAAAAAAAAAAAAAAAAAAAAAAAAAATTACATGTAGGGAACCAAATTAGACAAACGGAAAAGTTCAATTTTGGCATCTGACAAAATTAAGCTCTCTAAATAACTAATGTCAAAACTATAACCAATTTTGGTCAAAGTTGAATTAGATAAATTTATTTAAAACAAAAGAAACAAAAATATGCACCACCTTCCAAGCATTTTTTCACCTTTGAACTTAAGTGTAAAATTACATTGGTTAGTAAAATTTACAATCAAGCTTAAAAATTTTAAAGATGGGCTAATCTTGAATTCAATTTTATAAAGTAGGGGTAATTTTATATCTCCTCTTTTTTTTATTTGGAAATTTCATATTTAGTCAAAATGATTTAAGAGTATTGTATATTATGCCCTCAGTGATCGTACTTTCTAATATAATTAGTTCTAGAACTTTAAATGAGATCTTTTGATTATAACTTATAAGACTAACTACAACATATAAATTTGTGACACTTTTATACGTAAAGACTAAACCGATATAATTATTAACCGTATATGCACGTCAAATGATAGATGTATGTTTAAAACTCTGACGTAATGCAAACATTGTTTTTCTTTTGGGTCTTTCAGCATGAGACATAAGCTCATAATGTTTTAAGATAGAACAAGATTTGCACCGAAAACCAAAGAAATCAAAAGAGATTGATAGTTCGACTCTTTACACGAAGATTGGATAATGAATAGAGATGACCAATATCTTATAGACTTGAAGATTAAATTTTTGATGTTTAAATATGACATTTCTAAGCATAGGGCGAGACTAAAAAGAAAAGCTTATACTCGAAATTAAACCAATTGTATAGAAGAGATTTCTCACATGATAATCTAAATTCCCCAAATTTGGTGATACACTCTTGATTAAAATACTAATTACATTATCGAGTTACGGAGTTACCATGTGACACAAAAGCATTCAAGACTACAATATGTAAAGTTGTAATATTTTTGTAGGTTAAAACATTATATATTTTATCTGGACATCAAATAAATATACTTTTTAACCCTGCCGTAACGCGCAGGGATAACCCCCCCCCCCTCCACACACACACACACACACACACATTTTTTTTTTTTTTCTTTTTTCTNGAACAAACACCAAAACTTTTGTTGATTTGAATAACCAACAAAACCCTTGAACCTCCTTTTATCGTAACACCTCGAAAAAAACGAGCTTCAAGAACCCTAACTGTCGACGAACCTGCTGCTCCTTCTTGTAATTCTGAACCGAATTCAAGAACCTTCAAGATGATCGAACCTAGCTCTTGTTTAGTCTCCAACCTGGCTCTTGATACCACTTGTTGGTATTCAGACCACTTGTTGGTATTCAGTCGCAACCAACAACCCAAGAACTAGAAGCGGAACCGATCGACTTCTTTGAGACACACAACAGCAACAATAAAGTGACAGAAAAGAGAAGCTTTGCACAAGGTAATATCCCTAATCGACTCTTTGATTAGTAAAGAAAGAATGACGTATACAAACCCCTCCCCCTCACCTCCTTTTATAGAGATGAGGGGGAAGAACACCGACTCTATAAGTCGGCTTAAAACTAGACACGGGTTGGGCTTGGGATACAAGCCAACCGACTCCTACTTAACTAAGAATAACAAGTTAACACTTAACTCCCTAGACGTAATCATAAGCTAATATAGAGACTATATTGTAACATTATTATAAAGAAAACATGTCAATCAGGGCCGGGCTAGGCTGACCCGTCATAGTTATTCGTTTTCCTTATAAAATTTATGACCACTGCATATAAAAAGGCAAATTTCAAGTAAATCATTCATTATATAAATCCGTTTTGACCCACAAATTCTTATGCATTTTCCTATTAGAAGCCCATTCCGATTGTTTGTAAAAGTTGTTTTCTCCAAATCAAACCAAAACACATTAACAGAAAACTAAGCGCAATTTGGCCGAGTATTATCCAACACGGCCAAAGAGACTTCTTTTACATGGTGATCATATATACATATAACATTTCTTGGTCACTTTTTATAGTTAAAATAGCGTGTTTGACACTTACAAGTCAGCTGTGAACTCTTTTTCGGGCGATTGAAAGCACCCATCATCATCATTTGTATCATATGACCATTTGAGTGCATTGTATAAGTGCTCCAATCCCAAGTACTCTTCCCAAGCACCATAAGCATCACTATTCTAAAACCAAAAGCATAAACCAGAATATGTCAATAACTTGCTCAAAGAATATATATATGTATATAAAGAGATAATTATTTTTCTTATAACCTCAAAACGGGTGGAGACAACATCAGAATCTTGAAGGTATCTAGGATTGCCCAAAGATACAAATGCAAACTTCCACTGATACATTATGGTTTATANTGGATATTATGACTGTTTACTTGCGAATGGGTCTATTCTGGTTATGTTTAAATGTTTAATCTCTATTGGGTCAAACGGGTGAGCTCAAGAAAATTAGATTAAAAATGAAACGGTTCGAAAGTTCTCAAAGTAATATAATATTGCATACAGCCTCTCAATCGTTGTATTCAATATATTAGACTATTAGTGACATAGCAGACCGTTTTTAGTATTAATTAACACTCTAGTTACTAGCAAAAGCTTAAGAGAATTTTAACCCGTGCCATAACTTTTACCCATCACTCAACCCGTTCACACTGCCACCTCAAGCATTTAGCAACGAAGAATAGGTATTGGTCAGTTAAAGTTGCCGTACTTACCTTTGTTTTGAGGTAATTGATCACATCCCCCACAGTGCTTTGTTTTGGCAATCTAATGGTGTATATGACTACCTAACAATAGTCAAGAGGAAAACAAAATGGGAATGTCAAACATAAAAGCAAATCGAGTATAGCTACAAGTTAACACTCACCTCATTTGTTGTTGCATGATGAAAAGCTACCTCAAGGGTTTGAGGTGTTGCATTTCAGGAAGAGGAATATCCACTACTTCATGATACAAAATGTCTGAAGTCTGTTCACGAAAAAAAAAAGCATAATAACTAAACAGATATGGCCTGAGCAGCAATGTAAGGTGAAATTGCCCAAAATGTGACTGTCACGAAAGTAATCTTAGTTTAGAGACAGTGTGCATCTTTGTATAGAAATATACAAACTCGAGGTGGCAATATTAACCCATTTCTTATTAATAATGGGTCAATATGGTTTTCTTTATCACAAACAAGCCAAAACAGTTTGACCTCTTTGACATGTACCCCTTTTATCGATAAACAAAATTAATCAACACTCCTAAGGAAAAGTAGTCTACTTTCAGCGACCTAAAATCAATGTTTGAGATAAAAACACATCCCAATTTGACCCATTCAGAGATAATATTGCATGATACATTGACCAGTGACTCAAGTCATGTTTTCTCTCTAATGGGTATGAGTTGTTAAAATGATTATCTTAGGAGAACATGAATGTTGCTCATTTTGACCTTCACCAAAAATCACCTGTTTTATTATCAACTCGACAATGCCACGTCTAGCATTTAGCAGCACAAAATCGGTAATGGTCTTTGTTTTGGCAATCTAATGGTATGTCAGTATGTGTGACTAACAAGCAATTGTTACAGGAATATATCAGACAAAACGATAAACTCAAACACAAAACAATAGAAATGATCATAGCTGTAAGTCAACACTTACTTCAGCTTTTGTTGCATCGCTAAGAGCAACCGTTAGGCTTTTAGCGCCTTGCACTTCAGTAAGAGGATTATATGGGACTTCCATGTCAGTAACAACATGATCTCATTTATTTCATCATCGTTTTTCCTATCATTATCTTTTAGCTTTCTTTTCATTTCCTCATCTAAAACACTATTTCTAACCAACTCTATTGAAATAACACCATCTAATGCCGAATTCACCAACGATGTTCTAAACGTTTCCCATGAATCCGGTAAACTACCAAGAAAATACAATACTTGAACCTCTTCCTTAAATTTAATGCCAATTTCAAGAAGCTCGTTCATGATCTCCTGAAAAACAATCAAGTGATCTGACATCGCATTTCCATCACGGTACCTCAAACGCATCAATTGCTTAATCAAATGCAGTTTATTGTTACACGTCTTTCGGGCATATAGCTGCTCAAGCTTATTCCATAAAGTACGGGCATTTACTTCTTCGCAAACATGATTTAATACCGTGTCATTAGCACATTGTCGAATGTAAGCACATACTCTACGGTGTAACAATTTCCATCCGTCTTCATTCTGGCATTCTGGTTTTTCAGAACAAAAAACTGGCTGATGAAGTCCGTTAAGATACAGAAGATCCTCCATCTTACATTTCCATAATTTATAGTTACAACCATTTAGATAAATCATATTTGTCTCCATGGTCTCCTACTTGAGATAACCTGTTAAGAAACGAGTATACTAAGATATGGTGTACGAGAAATCAATCTATGTATAATGTAGTTCCCCCTTTTCTGAACAGTTTGTGTAATGAACTTTTTTCTTGCGTTTGTATACCTGATTATCCTAACGACTTGATTAAATTTAAACAATACTAAAAAACGTAAACAATGTAAAGCACAATTTGTTAAATGGTAGTACTAGTTTATGGTTTTAGCCACATTTGTCAAAAGGTGAGTATTAGTTACTTTTTACAAAGAGTGGATTAATGGTATTGCTTAAGGTTTTTGGAATATTTGGGGGAGCTTAATTAAACAGCTTACGAACTTATCGCCTTACCAAAACACAATAAATTGTTTGTTAAGTCTTTCAATAGCTTACTTAAGCTACAGTTGATAAGCTCCTTAACACTAGATGTTTACTTAAGCTACGGTTCCAAATCAGAAGTCAAGATTTCTAGAAGTGCTTATAAAGTAATCAAGTATTGCTTTTGTGAGAAGCGCAATGACACGTACTAAAACATTTGGCGTCCTCATATACAGAGACGGAGCCAGGATTTTGAGTTAAGGGGGGCCATAATTATTTATCATATATAGTAAGATACAATTAATAGATTGTGTCGAAACTTTGATTATTCATGAAAGGCTGAGTTTTACTTTGTTATGCGTCAAATTCTATCTATGTTACAATAACAATGACAAGTTGTGCATTTTTGTTAATGTCCTACTTTATAATAAACTCTTTTTTTCTTAACGGCAACAAAATAAACTCTTTAGTTAAGAATTATTTCGAAAATCTCACGAGTCCGAACTAAATAACTAATTATGTAACCAAAAGGCATTTAGTACATTTTTTAATATGTAAAAAATATAACAGATGAGGTTGTAAATGGTACTTTAAAAAATTGCACTACGTATAAGATTTTTTGAGTTTTTTTAGCTACAACTATGGATGTTAAGTCTTATCTTCAATTAAAGATTTTGAACAATATATCCAAAATTAGGGTTAACTATGTCAAGTAACAGATGTCAAAGGGGCTAACTAAAACTCTACATCTTAATAGGGTAAAACAAAAGCTTTCTTGGGCCCATATCACTATCGTCTACTCTTCTTCCCCATCAAAAAAATAAAAATAAAAAAATACACTGTTTTTCTAAAATGAAGAAGATGCTCTGTTTTTTTGAAGTTAAAAAATAAGCTCTATGTACTCCAATCTCTATCACAAATACAACCTAATTTGACGCCTCCCATTCTTTTTATGCCTTGGGTCGTCGTGTAACCGTAGGCCGACCATGTTGGCGATGGCCGGATTCAAAAGTATGTGAAACGTGGCTTGGAAATCAAGAGACAAGGTGGGCTAGTTGGGCCGGTTGGGGGTGGCCGAGCACCCGCCAGCCCCCCTACTGGCTCCGTTCCNAAACACAATAAATTGTTTGTTAAGTCTTTCAATAGCTTACTTAAGCTACAGTTGATAAGCTCCTTAACACTAGATGTTTACTTAAGCTACGGTTCCAAATCAGAAGTCAAGATTTCTAGAAGTGCTTATAAAGTAATCAAGTATTGCTTTTGTGAGAAGCGCAATGACACGTACTAAAACATTTGGCGTCCTCATATACAGAGACGGAGCCAGGATTTTGAGTTAAGGGGGGCCATAATTATTTATCATATATAGTAAGATACAATTAATAGATTGTGTCGAAACTTTGATTATTCATGAAAGGCTGAGTTTTACTTTGTTATGCGTCAAATTCTATCTATGTTACAATAACAATGACAAGTTGTGCATTTTTGTTAATGTCCTACTTTATAATAAACTCTTTTTTTCTTAACGGCAACAAAATAAACTCTTTAGTTAAGAATTATTTCGAAAATCTCACGAGTCCGAACTAAATAACTAATTATGTAACCAAAAGGCATTTAGTACATTTTTTAATATGTAAAAAATATAACAGATGAGGTTGTAAATGGTACTTTAAAAAATTGCACTACGTATAAGATTTTTTGAGTTTTTTTAGCTACAACTATGGATGTTAAGTCTTATCTTCAATTAAAGATTTTGAACAATATATCCAAAATTAGGGTTAACTATGTCAAGTAACAGATGTCAAAGGGGCTAACTAAAACTCTACATCTTAATAGGGTAAAACAAAAGCTTTCTTGGGCCCATATCACTATCGTCTACTCTTCTTCCCCATCAAAAAAATAAAAATAAAAAAATACACTGTTTTTCTAAAATGAAGAAGATGCTCTGTTTTTTTGAAGTTAAAAAATAAGCTCTATGTACTCCAATCTCTATCACAAACACAACCTAATTTGACGCCTCCCATTCTTTTTATGCCTTGGGTCGTCGTGTAACCGCAGGCCGACCATGTTGGCGATGGCCGGATTCAAAAGTATGTGAAACATGGCTTGGAAATCAAGAGACAAGGTGGGCTAGTTGGGCCGGTTGGGGGTGGCCGAGCACCCGCCAGCCCCCCTACTGGCTCCGTCCCTGCTCATATATCGAGCTCTTGTTCCTAGATATATAAAAAGCTTTTGCTATACTAAGAGAATGAGATGGTGTAAACATCTAAGTGAGTAAATATGTGTAGGTTAACGTAACAAATATTACCTTTTGGAGGAGTTTAGGGGCTTGATGCTATATTCTTATCAGATTCAAAGGATGATCTCCCTTTCTTCTGATATTGAGCTAGGTGTAAGTTTATATGAAACCTGAAACATCAAAATTAAAAGCATAAGNAATAACATATAAACTCCAAATACACCTTAGTTCAATAGTAATAGTAAAGAAAGTTGCATGATTCAATCCTTTTGAATCCTCGATTAAGAATATACCTCTAATACGTATCAACGCCCTTAAACTCTCTCTTAAAGGTCATTATAATTTGTAACGTCTTATACGTTTAACGCTACAGGACATATTTTAGTAGTTCTACTTAAGATGATTTAATTCTAACTGTTATATATGAAACTTGATAAGTAAGCGGGTGTTTGGCTAAGCCCAAATCAAGTGTTTGATAAGCTTATATGAGTTGGCTTATATAAGAAGATTTTGATAAGCCTCAAAATTGTGGTTTTTTTAAGAGGGTTGAGCTTGAATTTGGAGAGTGACTTTGATGAACAGAATATGTACTCCTATATATATACAAAGTAGGAATTTGAAATTCAAATTGAAAAGACAAATGAGAAGAATTGAAAAGACAAATGAGTAGGAATTTGAAAATGTTGCCCATAGCTAGGAAGTGGTGTATTTATGATGTCAGCATATAGTGTCAAACAACCACAAGGTTTCATTCCTGTCAACCAACAGAATAAATGGTTATAAAAACTTACCAAAAACAACCAGTTTAAGGGTATCAAGATTCAAAAATGAGGGCTGTAGAAAGCTTCAATGGTGATATTTCACACAGTAAATTTTAGTCAAGAAAGACTTTGACATGCTTAAAGTACAAGAACTTTTAGTTCTAAAAAAGAAAAAGTACAACTCTAACATATGTCATTTTCAAATATGTTCTTTTGTAGTTTCTGAAGAAACAATTACAGTAAGATATTTCATTTAGGGTAATGATTTTTTTATTTTATTTTATTTTTTTGAAAGCGGCGAGCTGTGGATGTAAGAACTCGTATTTTTATATATAACTATATAACTATATATTTTTACCACGTTAACAACCTTTTTTTTTTTTTTTTTTTTTTTTTTTTTTTTTTAATATTTTTTACATAGAGGTTGAAAGGCAAACGGGCAACAACCTGCGCCGCTAGTTCTTTTGGATTGGCAATCAAACTTTAACTACGAGTAAAATGTTTAGTTTTCTCCTTAACATTCTATCTCTCTCAACAACATCACAACACAAGGTTCTTTCGACAAAATTAATTTTATATACAAGATTTCGAAATCGTCGACTTGACAACTAGTTTGAGGATGATAGGTACTAAGTCGATGGGTAAACACCATATTTTGAAATAACTTTTGAAAAATCGGTCACTTACAAAAATGAGTTTCCACGGTCACTGAATAATAGCATCGAGGTGTTCCCGAATCTGGCAAACAAACTTTTCAAAAAATTATACAAGCATCGAGCAGTCGTTAATTGGAAAAGCTTTTGCTTCAACCCATTTAGGAAAGATAATCGACTACCACGAGGATGTATTTGTTTTTGTTGAATGAAGATGGAAATGGTACCCATGAAAATCGATTCCCCAAACGTCAAAGATTTCACAAACTTGGATGGAAGTTTTGAGGCATCCTCATCCCGCTGTGAAATTATTTCCTTGTCGTTGGCACCGCGTCACAAACTTCACACGGTCCTGTGCATCGCGGTTAGATAGAAGGCCAGAAGAAACCGGAGTCAAAACTTTTTTAGCTGTAAAATTGGCACCATGATGTCCCCCCTGTGGGGGCATTGTGGCAATGCCATCAAAATAGCTTCGGCTCTTTAAACCATGGACACATCTCCGAATACTTTGGATCGCACAAATTTTTGAACAATAAGGGTCTTCCAAAAATAATGTTTTTAACATCTTTGAAAAATTTCTTTTTGTCTGGGTCGACATTCCTTTCCTTATAAAATTTCCCCGCATGGTAGTTTGCAAAAAATCGGCAAACAATGGGTACTAGAATCACCCAAGTGACACGCTCCAAGGGCCTCGAGAGGAAATGAGTTCCATCAATAATCCTTTTTCTCGAGCACCGCTTGGTGGGATTTTCAAGACGCGGACAAATGGTCACGCAGGCTAGGTTCCCCGAGCTTTTTTTATTGCCTGCTAATTATGAATGGTAAAGCTATGATGGGTGGTTCCTTTTGAGACTTTCGTTGCAGGACCCGGTTTTGCCCCACAACATCAAGGTAAATTACAGTCTTTTTAAATTTCAGCTATACCCTAGCAAGTGAAAGTGATAAGTAGTGTATGGTGGTGTTTAATTGCACCTGTGAGGTTGGCGTAACAAAAGTAAGGAACAGCTTGCACCGTCTTTTCAAATAGCAATTCTTAGACACGAGTCTGCTATGCCAAATCATAATGTAAGATCTCAATAGCCAAATCACATTTTACTGTTTTCTTGGAACCTGTTCTTACTGCAATGCAACATGGTTTTGTAGATGCCTTGGTATACTTGGCAGGCCAAGCACTAAGTACGCAAATTTCGTAAGTGCCTCACTTATTATAGACACATACGTGCCACACAACCAATTTTTAAGTATGCTAAAACATAATCGGGTACTATTTTACATCTGATAGGTTGGGTATAATTACCACATGGCTGACATTGTGTCAGTCATTTAAGGACACCTGAGTTCAATAATTCCAATAATAATATGTTATCTGGTAACATCTAAAAGGTTTTCTGCATTAAATACACACATTTGTTGGCCTCTATATACCAGGAAGCACTGCAGTTCGATGTTGCTGCCATACAAGCTGAAGTGCGAGCCATTGTTAGTCCAACATTGTGCCAGACGGTGTTGATGCAGCAAATCAATCAGCTAATTCTTAGAATGCTCGAGTCACATGACAAGATGATATACCCAACCTAAGCGAGATTTTGGCGGTAAGCATGTGTCATTTTTACATTTACTTATTAATAGGTCAAATTGGGTTATACCCTTTGGAAAAAAATACAAGCATATAGTTTTTTAGTTGTCAAGTTTTAGTAGTTGAAGTACATCATGGTTATTAATATGTTCATTTTAATACTTGAGCATGACTTTTTAGCTTGCAACTTGAGCATGACTATTTATACATAAATCTTGAATAATATGTAATTTTGTAATAATGCTTCCTGATGTTATCTTATAGGTAAGGAAAGTCCACCCTGATAAAAATCCTGGATATCCAAAAGCTTCCCATAATTTTCAGGTGCGATATTTGACTTGATCATCTTCTTGATTATATCCTCTTAATTATTTGTAGTTCTTATGTCTGAATTTTGAGCAGCAATATATGGCATCTATTCATAATATTATATGCATATAGGTTCTTGGAGAAACTTATCAGGTTCTAAGTGATCCCGTACACTGGCCTGTCGGGATTAGGTATTGTTTTTTTGATGTCTTTCAGTTGTTTGTATTCATTTTGCATGCTTAAAGTTGAGTTGTTTTGCTATAAATTCTTTCAGTGACGCAATGGTGGATCCTGCCTCTATTTTTGGCATTTTGTATGGTAGTGATGTGTTTGAGGATTATATTGGGAAATTTTATATGGCTGCTATACAATCAGTGTGTTTGAAGAGGAGAGACATGTTTATGAAATTCACAAGATGAAGACCCAAGAAAGGATGAGGGTATGTATCCTTACTCTAATTCTGAATAAGAAAAAATATCAGGGGTTAAAGAAGGGTGGTTAGGTAATGGGTGTGTCAGAGCCCGTGTTAATTGCATTGTCATTTTTTATAAACAAATATTAAGCGGCATTCACTAATCAGTTATCAGCCTCCAATCATTGGTACAAGATTTGATAACCTGGTTACGGAGTGTTGGCTAATTAGTTTCTATCTAGAAAGTTTGGAGTGCATTAGCACTGTGAGGGTTGGCTAATTAGTTTCTATCTAGAAAGTCATGGAGTGTTGGCTAATTAGTTTCTACCCACCATTTATGACCAATAGCACCGAGTAAAGCTAGATTTTTTTTTCAACCATGTTAGCCTTGAGTTTGATATGTTATTTTCTTGTGAAGTTTGGGACGAGATTGAGCATCATCATAGCAAAAAGAAATCCTTCTTTGTTCACAACATTTGCCCTACTTTCTTGTGGATATCTTTTCAGCTTTTACCGAGAGGTACACCTCAAATGTATCATATTTTATGAGACTGAATGTATACCTCTGAATTGACTCATGCTGTTGTATGCTCGGTAGTGCAGCTCATTGTGTTTTATTTTCTCTTATACCTGATGTAATAAATCAACATTTATTTACTTGGCATGCTTGATTTTTTAGATTAAGGGTCTCACTGAAAAAAACTGCTACTCCAAATGTGATGGTGAGTGTTCATGAGGGTGGATTGATGACAAATCACGTAAGGTATGCCATGTCACATAATTTTTTTCAATAAAAATTGGGTTACACAAATGATAACATGAGTTTTTGAAGTATTTTGTGTGAGTTACTATCTATTGAATCAATATGTTTCGATTTATATGCTGACCATCTAAAATACCCGTACATTTGAATTATTGTCTGTTGGGTTATAAAGTTAAAGTACTGCTGAAATAATCAAAGTGTTGTTCAAAGTACTGCTGTTTATCAAGGTGCTGCTCGTTGACTAAATCAAAGTACTGCTAGATAAAGATAAAGACTAAATCGTTTGAAGATAAAGACTGAAGAGTTATTTTAGAATGTATTGTGTATATCTAGAATATTCTATTAGTTAGGGATTGTATACTTGTCGTTCAAGTATTGTAAACCGACTAGGGTTTTCCTTGTGCCTATAAAAGGATCCCTAAGTCATTGTTATTAGTTAGAGAGTTTTAGAGAAGATAAAGTTCGATAAACTTTATTTAGAGTTGTGAATCTGTATTCATTAAGCAGGTTCA
>LBNU01028802.1:130543-162604 GCA_014162995.1 Artemisia annua | reverse complement strand
GGTATCTTGGATGCTAAGTATAATATGGGTATAGGAAATTTTGGAAAATGAGACTGGTGTTGTATGACACAAAGGAAGTACTGTATGGAATTTTGCAAGATTGGTTTACTACAGCAACCAGTCACTACTTCCCCCCCTTTGCTGAACATTGTGTTTTGGCTATTGAGGAATCTGATTTGATAGTGCTTTAAAATTAATTGGTGAGTACAAAAACTTTTGGAAACTTTATATCTGACACATACAGGCAGTCATTTCATATGCTGTGCATTGTCTTAGTAACACATAGCATATCACAAATTACGTCTCGATTTAAAATTGGCTTTGAGAGTGGTTAGACTATCCTCAAAACTCCTCCCTGGAACTGGTTTAAAATATTCAAAGAACTGATTTAAGATTAATGTTATTACTGATTCAGATGGGCAAAGTGGTCTTAAACAGAGATATGTTCTGGAGATTCGATGTTTCTTTGGAAAGTGGTTAGTTTCTCGGAAAGTAAGACGGCAACTGTGTCTAGATTCTTCAGCTGGCTGAGTATAGGATGCATAGGCTAGATGCACTTGTGCAGGTGATTGGAATTTTCGAATGTTTGCATAGATCAGACTTTGTCTGCAAGTTAAGTTTTATATCCTATATGTGTTTACGGTAGATGGAGCATTTCGCAATTCAAATTGCTGCTAATCTGTATTTGCTTGAATGAAGGACTAGACATTTTGAATTGATGGTTCATAGTTTGAGAAAGAAGTTTCTGCAGGGTTATTAAGACTAGAAAAGTTGCTTCTGCTGATCAAACAGACTGATAATTTTTGTAACCTAAGCTCTAGGGACTGCTCAGCATAGAAGCTGTGTTGACACGAGCTTGTTGATAGTTTGTTAAGTATGTACAGGTTTTATGGAGTTGCCATTCAGTTTGGAGAGGGTGTTGCTAGTGTGGTCAAACTGAAGGTCAAACCAGATACGAATGATAAAGCTGAGCAAAACTAAAGTGTGACAACTCTTAGCGTATGTTTATGCTGGAAGACTGTAACTTGAGGGCTTAAAGTGTAGCTTGTGGCTATATATCTCATCATCCACTAGGGTTTGGTAGTTGTTGGATCTTATCTCTTTCCACCAGTTATACTTTCTCTATTATTGTTCTCTTATTGTTTTGATATTTTTGGATATCTAGTGTTAGGTAGTCTTTTAGTCTCCAATCTCCTTTATTTGGGTGGACGATGTCTTAGAGTGCTGTGAGGTGTAGTCTTTTTGGAATTCTGGTTGGGTTTTGGGTTGGTGGCATTTTTAGATAAGGTGATTAACCATTTTGATCTTTGTCCTGTATTTATGGTTATTGTAGGGCCCCATGTTGTCTGCTTAATCTTAATTATAGAGTATTTGTTATTAAAATTTTACAGCGAAGAGGGTGTGTTGGAGTGTCAGATTACCGGTTGTGTGACATTTGTGTAGTGTTTTTATTGCTGAACCATTTTTTACATCCTATATTTTTACACCATATAAACAAAAGAAAGGATATGTCACAGTGAAGGAGATAAACTATTCTAACCTCCAGGATATCCAGATCCAAAGTTACTATGCATGTTTTCGGCAGTTTCATCAAAATTCCAGTTTCGCAATGCTCGGTCCCTTGTGACCTACATTATCAAGTGACAATAACAATTAGAAAGGCAATATGAGATGGTGGGCAGGTCAGGCGGTTTAGGTGGCAGGTCAAAACGAGTAAATTTGGTGCGATCGGCACAGGCCATGTTGGCCGCTGGGTTGATCCAAACAAAAACAGTAAAGCTTTTCTTATATTTTTAATAATAGTTAGTGTGTTAACATGAATGTGAAAACTATACAACTACAGTAATAATCTACATTCTGAGTCAAGTAATTTAGATGACTGCATGCGTTAAACAACATTTTGAGCGTTTTTTGACCCGTTCAACCTATTTGACCACTTAGGGACAATACATAAACCCAAGTGAGTGCGTTCTTAAGTAAACAGTTAAAATTGCCACCTCTAGTTTGGAGTTTAAGTCACTTCAGAGATACCGTATTGGAGTTTCTTAACTGTTTTACAGATAAGAGAGGAAAAGGATGCATAAGATGATGGGTCAATCAGAAATTCACCTTAGCGACTATACTTGCTCCACTGACAACTGGAAAGAGACTGTCAGCTTTCTTTGCAACCGTAAATTTAATAGATGGGAATCTCTCAGAGAGCTTAATTCTGTACTTTTCAGGATCTCCTACTGTATCAACATAAACCTGTAACAGAAACGTTTGACTTCACATATTAGTATACATCTATGAGTAAGGGTCAAATACTTCTTAAAAAGAGAAAGCTGATGAAATTCTGGACCACCTCAATGATNCAAACAAAAACAGTAAAGCTTTTCTTATATTTTTAATAATAGTTAGTGTGTTAACATGAATGTGAAAACTATACAACTACAGTAATAATCTACATTCTGAGTCAAGTAATTTAGATGACTGCATGCGTTAAACAACATTTTGAGCGTTTTTTGACCCGTTCAACCTATTTGACCACTTAGGGACAATACATAAACCCAAGTGAGTGCGTTCTTAAGTAAACAGTTAAAATTGCCACCTCTAGTTTGGAGTTTAAGTCACTTCAGAGATACCGTATTGGAGTTTCTTAACTGTTTTACAGATAAGAGAGGAAAAGGATGCATAAGATGATGGGTCAATCAGAAATTCACCTTAGCGACTATACTTGCTCCACTGACAACTGGAAAGAGACTGTCAGCTTTCTTTGCAACCGTAAATTTAATAGATGGGAATCTCTCAGAGAGCTTAATTCTGTACTTTTCAGGATCTCCTACTGTATCAACATAAACCTGTAACAGAAACGTTTGACTTCACATATTAGTATACATCTATGAGTAAGGGTCAAATACTTCTTAAAAAGAGAAAGCTGATGAAATTCTGGACCACCTCAATGATATTTTGTAATGAATGATGATGGGCGAATAGGTTTTTCCTTGAAAAGAAACTTATATGTTACCTCAGTCAAAAGATATCCCAGGTCCAGCACCTTCTTGACAAGGCCCATGGCAGATTCATGTGAGATTTCATTGAGGTTGATTTTACTTCTGTTGAGAGGAGCAAAATAGATCATTTGGAAATGTTATTTATTTGCTACCAGTTTATTTATTGAAGAAAGTTGGAAGTGTACTAACTTTTGCAACATTTTAGATGAGAGCTCTCTAGGATCAATGACATCAGCAGCCCAACCAATTTTTTCATCAATCTTTAAACTTTCAAACAGCTCTTCTCTTTTCTCTTCTTTCAAAGTCTTAGAATCTGCATAGCACAGACACAAAACATAGAAAAATCTGACATGGCTGAGTGGCTAAACTAACTTTAGCAATATAGATAAAAACGCCACTTGACTTTCACAATTTATCAATTACATACACGAAACTAAAGATTTCAATTAATGACATAATCATGCTCTTGTAATCATATTGATGACACCATTTCTCTCAAACTTTAATGCAACTATCTAACATAAACTATGTTAACTCAGCACTGACAGAGCGAACACATATAAGATCATAGATAAGGGTATGAAACGCTGAACTTCTGTGGGGAATGTTTCACGCTGCACTATGCCTATAAACTTGATACTGCATTATGAAGATCTAATAACTCCCTCTAAAAAGATACGATTCAGTGATGTACATCATAATTGATGCTTATCATATTTTACACTCCATTAACAAACTACGCAACATTATTAAACAATATCATAAAGTGGAAAAAGAATAATTACATTTAACTTCAATAAACGTATTACATTTCACATAATTAAGTCATAGAGGAAATCAGTCCCTTTAAGTTAAATCATTTCAACCACACAACACATATATAACATTAATATACACTTCAAATAACACATTAAATGATCAGAAAAGTATGATTACATAACATCCAGATTTAGGGTTAAAAAGCTACAAGATGTATAGAAGAATAATGAACCTGCAAATTCTAGAGTTGAGAGAGTTTTTTTGTAAGAAAGGGGACAATACAAGCATCCATAAACCATCGGCCCTGAAACCAAAATGAAATTAAAATTAGCAAATCAACAGTGCACATAAAGTGTTTGATGAAATGACAAGGTAAAGGGAATAACCTAAAACAGGACCGCGACCAGCTTCATCGATGCCCATGATGCAAGGCTTTGAACTCCATTCATGAATCTCGCCTTCTGATCCCATTTTAATTCTTCTAAGTGAAAACCAAGATGTTGTTAGATGTTGTTTTCTTAGTTTAGCGGCTCTTGATGTCTTCCTGTTTTCTTGTTTCACTTCCCGCCATAAATAAGNTGTTTGATGAAATGACAAGGTAAAGGGAATAACCTAAAACAGGACCGCGACCAGCTTCATCGATGCCCATGATGCAAGGCTTTGAACTCCATTCATGAATCTCGCCTTCTGATCCCATTTTAATTCTTCTAAGTGAAAACCAAGATGTTGTTAGATGTTGTTTTCTTAGTTTAGCGGCTCTTGATGTCTTCCTGTTTTCTTGTTTCACTTCCCGCCATAAATAAGCCAAAAGTGTTTTTGTTTCGCGGGTTTAAGATGGACCCTACCCTAGTTTTCCAACGGGTCACAAAAGTCCACTCATAAATTTTGAACCTCCACAATGGTGGGGGTAACAAAGCTTCAAATCGCGCTAGATGTCTTTGAGGTGCCACCTAATAGTGAGAAACGGCTTCGGGATTAAGTCAATGACGTCGCGTATATCTGAGTAAAAAATGTTTGTCTTCCTCGAGTAAACTAAATAAACAAAACTTCATTTGTTTACCTCATCTATTTGATTAAAATAAAAAAAAATAAAAAATAAAATCATTTGTTTTTGTTAACTCTTTATAATTGATTTACAGAAATCCTATGCATCCTTGGTACCTACACAATTATGCGTCTCCTTGTATCATCCAAAAAAATTTATAAGTGTTACACTTATGTGAATAGGATGATGAGAAGGAGATTTTGATAAAAGGACTTAGTTTTTCTCTTGATTTATTTGTGAAACACATTTGCTTATATTAACGTGTTCTATTTTTTTTATAACGTCTCATTATCTATGAATGTTTTAATCGCTTTTTCACACCCAAGTAAAATGACACAATCACTCACAAATCTCTTGTCGACCACCACCATTTCCTTGTAGCGCATCAATATTTGGGACAAGGTTTGAGGGTATGGCATGACTTTCATTTTCAGTTAGTTGTTTAGCATTTACGAGATTCGACCTATTCTAACCCATTCCCATAGTCGTTCGCCCTCACAAACCAAACACCCCCTTATCCTAGAAACTTATACTTAAAAAACTGATAACTTGATAGGTCTTTCGTAATCCATAAGAACTCACCACTAACGAAAGTAGTCGACTTTGCCCATTCTCAGCTTACCACAGAAGTGAAAAAGAAAAGATATCGCATGAAGCTTTAGTTCAATCAAATCCAAACATATACAACTTTTTTGGTTCATGACCCTACAAATCATTACATGAAAGCCAGGATTGTCATCAATGTTTACATCAGCTTCTATAATTCTTGCTGTTAATATGGAATTCGATTGGGTTGTTGCCCACAACACCTTTCCAAGAGTATACATACAATATCACCACCAAGAGACACACTTTATCAGATAGCTGCTAACAACCTAAGATACACTTTATCCTACTCTTTACCTGGTCTCTGTTGAACTGTTCATTCAGAACCAAGAATCTCTCAGGATTTGGCTTTTAACAACAAACCCATGGTTGGGCGACCCTCAATGCGTTTTCCTTGGTTATCTCTGTTAAAAAAACCACACGCATTAATATATTGTTCAGCTCAAGATTAGTTTATTTCTACGTCTCGAATCAAGATAATGAGATTCTCTTTTCTTTTGAGCTAAAGTCTGACCCATAAAATGGAGACAGAAGCTCTCTTCATCATTCATTGCTTTTCTTGATTATATAATCTTCATATCAATTAAATATGACCCACGATGAAAATTTGAAAGTAATGGTTATAAAAATGAACTTACTCGACTAAGAAGCGGTAGATGGAGCCAGCTCGATCTTTGTCAGTGCACCTGGTGATTAAGTCAAGATAAAGCATGGCTTCCTGAGGTTGAAGGCCTTCCATGAAGAACTTAAGGAGGTGAGAGTGTGTGCTCGGCATCACATCTAAAGATTGCTCTAATAGTTTCTCTTGTTGGCCTTGAGTCAACTCTGCTGCTTCCATCAATGGTAAAATCCCTCTTTCTTCCTCATCAAAATGCTCTTTGCAATTTTCCTGAAGATGCAAATTTCATATTTTAAGGCGGACAAAAACAGACAAAGTTGGTGCATTTTGCATATATGACAGTTTCCACAGGTCAAACTAGAGGTGTTAATACCAACCAAATTAGCTATAAACGGGTCATTTTGTTGCTGATTTAAGTAAGTCGATGGGGCAAATAAATCGATATTCTTTTGGATTGCATAAAGCCTATTTTTATTTTTGTAAAACACATCAATTTTGGATTGCAATGTTGGACAATTTACCCCGGTGAAAATAGAAAGTTAGCACTTAGCAGGTCACCCACTTATCCACTCTATTTTCCGGTAACCTGCTCAAATTCCAGTGACCGGTTATTTCCCGCGACTGTTTCGCGCCTTAATATCAAATTCTTGCAACATAAATAACACTAAATAAACCATTAAACTTTTAACAAAGGATATCCAGCTAGATGGATTGTTCCTCCACATTTATTGTTGAGAATTTGAGATTAGTTAATGAAAATAACAAAGAACATCATCAGATGGTTCATACTTCCAAACTCTTTTGAAGATTATCGAAGAATATTAAATTAGAATAAACAACAACAACAACAATATATTTTTTATATGGATTTTCGAATTGAAAAGATTCGACTAAAATTTATTAATTTTTAGCAACTTACCTACTTTTATATGGTTCGTACTCCCGCATCCTTTTGAACATTATCAGTTGATGAAAATATGTTGAAGGTTTGTGAAGTGTGTTTCTGTGTGGGGGTTAAGCAAAAAAAACCAAACATTTTTTATATGAGCTTTGAAGGTAGAATATTTTATTATGAAATGGTATAATGGAGTTATGGACCAATGATATCCGTATTTAAAACAAAAAGATGCAATCTGATATATGGCATCAACGATCCATATTTTGTGGCAATATTGAGACAGAATTTCTACCATTACACAATTGACATGACTCTTACAAGTAGGGTAACATCTAATTTTCCAGAAGTATGTTCCCAAATTTCACCCTGCTTGTACTTGGATCAATACATCAACATGATGAACTTGATTAGACGTATAGATCTATGGACGTATATAGACCCCCTTATGTTGAACCAATCAGTACTTGTATCAATTTTGAAGTTGATATTAGTTTGCCAAACTTAAAAAGTCATAAATAAATTTTGGGGGTAGTATCATATCAGTTTTCAACATTGGTTAAAGAAGGTACCAGTAGTGATTTAATGCGAGTTGATAGGCTATAGATAGCGTCTGAGCATGAAGCGCTCCCGGTATCAAGAACGATGATGGTTTTGATGTCTTCTTTGATGCCATTCATGAGGGGTAAGTCTCTAGCATGCTCCTCAGTTACAGTTTTAGATAACCCTGCATCAACAGAAAGCCACCAAGACCATGGTAAGGTTGTATGACAGAGCTACCAGATTTATATTTACTGCTGCCAAACAAAACAAAATTTAACTATTGGAGAAGGATGTTTTTCAGTGCTTACTTTATAACTGCAGTTCATCCTTAATTAATAAAAACTACATATAAAAGGGCTACTCCTTAGTCCAAAGCTGAAGCCATCAATCTCTTTGTTAGGTTGCACCAATTTTATTTAATCTTACTTTTTAAAGGCAAACTCACACACCCACGTATAATGTATAACATTCCCACACAACCACAACAATCTATATTTCATCCCTAACGAGACTTGAACCCGACATAACAATTTCACGGATACCGCTAGGCTACACTCCTTCGGTAGGTTGCACCAATTATATATCCAATCTTTTCCTATTGGGTAAGGTTTTGATACAACTATACGTCTATACAGGGCCGTCTTTATTGGAGTGCAAGCGGTGCCATTGCACAGGGCCACCGCTTGACGAGGGTCACAAAATTCCATGCACTTCTATTATATATATACACAATATGATGCCTGAGTTTAATTAGTTCACGCACTACTGATACATGTGTATTTGGTGTGTGTGTTTAAGGGCATCTTTGTGGTGATGGCACGGGGACACCAAAATCCATGAGACGGCCCTGCGCCTATACCTATATATCTGTTGGTAATATAATGTGACACTGATTATATCTGCCATATGCAACTAATTTGTCATATTATTGCGATGCAGTTTAGATATTTATTACATAGTCAATTACTAAAAAAAAAAAAAAAATTGCAACGAAGGGACTAACATATTAGACAATCATTTTGGGTGGGATGTCATATTATTCTTTCGGGTGAAAAGGGTTTAACAGTTGATTAAAGAGAAGGCAACTATTGAGTGGATTGTATGGTCACTATGCTAACAGTTAAGTAAAGTGTAAGAGAAGGAGCTAAGTAGCTTTTACATAAAAATCGCATGCTTCATTATGAAACCCATGACTAATAAAGATAAGGTTAAACAATCAAAAGAATGTTCCTTCAAAACTTATCAACTATGATTGAAGAAAAGGTCCACATCCAACTCTTGAGTGTGAAATAGTCACTTTCTGATTTCAAAAAAACATAAAGATATTTGTACTTGATAAATCACTTTCATTAGAATTGAAAAAGGTGAATTATTGAGCTTTAGTTAATTACTACTATGATTTAACAGTGCAACTACATGACAAATCTTCATATTGAGCTTAACCAACTTAAAAACACCAAGAAAAAATTACTGACCACTTTCCTCTATGGTAAATACTAAACCACCTACCTGTTATATTAGTAAAGATAACAACATAAGCTCATTGCTAATCATAAGCATAAGCTGGTCGAATAAAGACTTTTTCTTGAAAAAATAACCTCAGCTGGTTGAATAAAGACTATTTCTTACAAGAATAACCGCAAGTTGGATAAAACCATAACCAAAGACGTAAATCTATCTCAAATTCTATAACCATCCCTAAAACACAATTTTAGCTATCCCCCTCTTCGCTAACATTAACTTATGCCACTATCTAGCCAATCAACCATGATTCACTTTTGACTTCAAAAGTCAAACCCATCACTCCGCAATCCGCAAATCCATACACATCTCCTAATCCAACTTCAAAATCAACGCATCCAAAATCAAAACTTCATGACACCCAAATCCTAAAGCCAAGTAACCATTCGAGGTTTTGCTGTTCAGGTTCACGAGGGCGAATATTTGACTCATATGCACGCGGCCTAACCATTCACTCCTATTCACACCTACTAAAAACAGAAACTTTGACCAACCAACAAAAAAAAAAAGTCAAAAGTGGCAAACAGTAATACCTCTATCCTCCCTTTCCAAAACAGGAAAGACAAGCCTCTCCTCCATCTGAGCATGTTCAAGCAACAGCTCCAACAGCATCGAATAGCTTTTCGCGTACTTTTTAACCTCCATCCTCCCACTCCCCATAACCGGATCCCCTCTGGACTTCCCTCCACGTGTCGCCAGATCCTCACTCCACGTCACCATCCTCTCCAGATGCCACGTCAGGCTCTTGTGGTGCAACACGGTAGCTGTCACCACCATAGGCATCTTCTCACAGTCCCAGTTGGACAGCAGCAAGGGCTTCGGAAACTTTCTGTCCAAGTAACGAAGGATGGTCACTGATGACCCAGAGATGACGTCAGCATTGTATTGTATGACCGGTGTTTCGAACCCGAAGTCGGGTGTTTCGGATGGGATGAACATTAACGTTACTGGTTTGTATAGGATGGCGAAATGTATGTACGATGTGGCTGGTGATGACGGTGATCCGTAGAGCCTCACCACCGGTAGTGTCGCCGGAGANAGAAGGCGCCGGAGGGGGGTGAGGACGTCGGAAATGTCGACTTTCCGGTACGGCGGCGGTGGGTCTGGTTTCTGGTGAGTTTGTTTGGATTTGTTTTTTGGGGGGGTGAAATTGTCAGGGTTGGTTTTCTTGAGGGTTTTTGAGCAATTACCCATTTTTTTAAAAAAAGGACTAAAATGAAATTAAATTGAGGGATTAATTGTTGTTATTGTTGTGGTTGAAGCATGTTTTGAGGGGTAAGATTCGAAACTTAGATCAGAAGATATATATAGTTTTTTTTATATAAAATAAAAAAAGGTGGATAATGAGTTATAGATTGGATTCGGTTGAAGAGGGTCACATGGAAGGTAAGAAAAACAATGTGTGTGTGTGTGGGTGGGAGAGTGTGGAGGGAAATGTGGGATGAACAAAGAGGAGGGGGGTTTTAATGAGGTGAGTAGTGCTTTATATGGAAGTTGATGATATAAAGTTGTGGGGTTCTGACATGTTACTGCCTTGTACATCTCCAAAATACTGTTTTCTTTTTTATCATTATAATAATTTATTGATTTAATAGGAGTTGCATGTTCAATTGTTCATACACCAATACACATGTACACACCATCTGATCCATAATATTATAACCTGCTTGATCCAGTCAAGATTCAAGTACTACGAGTAGTATTTTATGACAAGTGTTATTCTTTTTTCGTTATTCTTTTTTTTAATCATGTGACGAATAATTTAAGATTTTAAGGTCGTATTGCAAGAAGAGGGGAAAAAATGAGTCATCTTCAGTGTGGTCCATGTTAAGGCCGTGTAAGGCGAGACACTATGGTGCCACTCTTTACACGTGAACAATATGACGGGATTATACTTGGTGCATGAACAGTGGCGTTGAAGAGTGTGTGTAAGTGGTGCGGTCGTACAGGGCCTCACAATTTAATGGGTTTCACTTTGTGTACTTATGTTATATATCCGAATGTTTCTTTTTTATAAATCTCATAAGTTAAATACAACCCATCTTGTTACAATAAATAAAACATTATTAAAGGGCCTCATTATAAGAAGGGAAATGATTTGCACACTCCAATTTTTTATTGGGACACTCCTCCATATGCATTAAAATGTTGTACTGTGAATGTACACTGCTTTAACTGATTGTACATATGAGTGTCCTAATCAAAATATGGAGTGTGCCAATCATCTCCCATATAAGAAATTCTTATAAAGGAACACAATACCACAACTCACCATTCGTATCTCCATAACAACAACAATCAACGTCAACCATAAATGTTTCAATCGCGAAAAGTGTTGGAGCTGAAGCAAAAAATTAAAAAGAAATATAATTTAGATTATTAGTTTAAGTTTAATTTTTAATTTTTGAATAAGAGTTTAGTTCGAGTTTTTAAAAATTTATTATTATTATTATTATTATTATTATTATTATTATTATTATTATTATTATTATTAGTAATTTAGAGGGTTGGTTAGGTGGTGAACATTACGGCTAAAATGTGAAAATAAAGTGATGTATTGAAAATCTAATGTGACAGATGAGGTTGAGGTGATGATATATCAACCACAGTGGCGGCGATTAGCATGTGCAAGTGGTGCAACCGCACCGGGCCCCTCTTTGTAAGGGCCCCCAATTTAGTATACATCCATTAATATTCATAGTTTTATATATAAACGTTTTGAATTTTTAGTTTCTTTGTTAAATATTATCAAAGTTGAACCGGGCCACATACAAAAAATAAAAGACAAACTTCGGGCCACATACAAAAAAAGTGAAAGACTTGGATTATAGGGGCCTCATTTGTAATTTTGCACCGGGCCCCCTAAATCGATGAAACGACCCTGATCAACCATTACACCCAACCTTAAACGCTTTTGGTTTTGTTAAATTTACTAAACACACGTTTTGTTATTTTAAATGGTACAATTCTATTTATAAATGCTACTTATGACTAGGGTTCTAAAACTAAGAGAGTTAAAGACGCTCCTATTTCCTTACGATTATTGGAGAAATAGCCGTTATCAATGCATTTCTGATGTACTAAAGTGTACCTAATATTTATGTATGTTGACACTTGACGTTGATGTTTGAGGTTTAAATGTTTAATAAAATTAATAATGATTGGAATTTAACGTTAAGGGGGTATATACTATCTTAAATAATGTGGACTTAGTGGACCACGTAAGGGGGCATATACTAAATCGTAAGGGGGTTAACTAAAGTCTAAAGGTGACGGCTACATCAATCTTAAAAAGATACAAGGTTTTGGAGTTTGGAGCGGTATTGCAGATTAAATACTGGAGTACATTTCTTCATAGTTTACTATTAAACACAAGTAGGTTTTGTTGGGTGGTCTTGGTCTACAAAGTTCATACAACACATTCTCTCGTTATAGACAACTATTCGTTGTGTAAAAATGGTTTTAAACTTGACAAAAGGTTTAGATTCTGATGAATTGTTTCTCAACAATTCCTATAGACTATGATTAATTTGTTAACCAATTAAACACCGCTATCACAACGTATTATTGCTCAAATTTCACCCAATAATGGAAGGTTTGAATTATGCAATTTATTGTTTTTGAAAGTTGGTAGGTACAACCTCTTAAAAGGCAAACCACTTTCTGCACCGATATCCAACCTTTGTTCCTAAATCATGAAGCAAGCCAATGAATGTATAATGTGAGATGATTTGCACATTTTGTTACTTGTTTGTCACACATTACGTAGTACGTAGTAATATACAAGTAGTATACAAATATGGTATAACTTATTAATGAAGTATTTGGTGTGTCCCGATCAAAAACAACTCAATTTCCATGTTTAATAGTGAACTCATTCCTCTATATAGATTTCAGTCATATGTTATAACTAGACGAGTACCCGTGCATAGCAACGGGATTTTATAGCGACACATAGTTTATTGATAAAAAAAGTTTATAGGTTATAAACGAAAAACAATAAAAGTTTGAAGATTTGGAAATTTAACATAATGTTTTGAAACCTGGTTCAACCGGCTGGTTCCAACCGGTTGAACCGTTCCAAGCAAAAATGGATCGATTTAAACCAGGTCAACTTGCTAGGTTGGGTCGAAAACGGTTCAAATTAAACTAGTTCAACCCGTCCGGGTTTGAAGTGTCCCGGGTCAACCCGGTTTTTGTTTTAATTGATTGTATTTAATTTGATAGATATGTTTTAATTGGCTGTACAATGTGAATAAATTATTGTACTTTTAAGTAATGGATAATGTTTTGAAACCCGGTTCGACCCGGGTGGTTCAACCGGTTGAACGTTCCGGTTGAAAAAAGGTCGATTTAAATCGGGTCAACTTTCTAGGTTGGGTCGAAAATGGGTCAAATTAAACGGCTCAACCCGTCGGGTTTGAAGCGTCCCGGGTCAACCCGGTTTGTGTTTTAATTGGTTGTATTTAATTTGGTTGTACAACCGGTTGAACCGAAAAACAATAAAAGTTTGAAGATTTGAAAATTTAACAAAGTGTGAAACCTGTTCAACCCGAGTGGTTCAACCGGTTGAACCGTTCCAAGCAAAAAATGGATCGATTTAAACCGGGTCAACTTGCTAGGTTGGGTCGAAAACGGTTCAAATTAAACTGGTTCAACCCGTCCGGGTTTGAAGTGTCCGGGTCAACCCCGGTTTTTGTTTTAATTGATTGTATTTAATTTGATAGATATGTTTTTAATTGGCTGTACAATGTGAATAAATTATTGTACTTTTAAGTAATGGATAATGTTTTGAAACCCGGTTCGACCCGGGTGGTTCAACCGGTTGAACCGTTCCGGTTGAAAAATAGGTCGATTTAAATCGGGTCAACTTTCTAGGTTGGGTCGAAAATGGGTCAAATTAAACCGGCTCAACCCGTCGGGTTTGAAGCGTCCCGGGTCAACCCGGTTTGTGTTTTAATTGGTTGTATTTAATTTGGTTGTACAATGTGAATAAATCATTGTACTTTTAAGTAATGGGGTGTTTTAATAATAATATTAATTACATTCATAATTTCCTTTAATAAGATTTCAACATTTCAACATTTCAACAATATTGACTTTTCACTTTTCCACTTTGACTCTTTTTCCTTTATATGTAGTATAGATTATACTCCGTAATTCTCTTGATAGATTGTGAGTAAGTTAGTTATAGGTTAATTATAACTTCGTGATATTCTTTTCCCCACCAAGTTTGTTTGTAGCTATTCCCTTCCAATGACAAGAAGATGCAAGATGATTTTCATGCCAAATGATAAGCTTAACCTAGTGTTTAATGTTTATGATACATGTCAAAACAAAGGAATTTTATAAAAATATTTTGTTGGGTTAATACATAATACAGATTTCCGGCAGCTATAAACAAGAAAAAAGAAATCGTAATACTTCGCAAATCAATCGCAAATTATGTCGCAACATACATAGGTAGTGTTTGATAACAACTTAAAGTGTCTTAATTGAAAAATAGGCAAAGTTAATTAAGTCATCAAATGGATGTTTGTTTATTGCTTAAAACTAACATATGACTTCCTAGAAAAAGCAAAGGAGATGAGGGTTTTCAAATTTAGTCATGCCTTTTATCATAATTTTACATATTTACCCTCCCACTTTTTAACCTTATTTCAAATAAAAAGGTTATAATAGTATTTTTTTTTTCTAATTCAGACATCTTATTCAGCACAAAAAACAAACAATCATTTATTCATTTACAAACAGGCATCGTATGTCTAGACAGACACTTTTATTTAACATGACTTAATTAAAAAACTAAACAAACAGGGTCTACCACAAATTCAGTCAGGTAATCAACACTCACTAAACTTTTATATTCGTACGTCATATTAAATTCACATTTGGTTTGCAATACAGTTGTAGTTGACCGCACCATTCGTTTGTGCTTCGAAATGATCGTCAAAATGAAAATGAATAGATTTGATAACAATGGCTATATATTATGGAGATCCTATAACCTACTTGTATTAAGCCTGGAACATTCATCAAACAAAATATATCTATTTAATATATTAAAATACGCCGTGTTACATGTAAACTTGACATTTAGAGGGAAAAAAAAAAAAGAAAAAAAGAAAAAGAAAAGTCTTAGTTTAACACTGTGTTATTGATTTAAAATTTAAGGGAAAAAAATGAACGTTTTTCTATTATTAAGTTTATTTTTAAGAAAGGAAAAAGAATCCGAAAAGAAAATGAGACTAGCTTTTTTTTAAAAAAATTCACCCCATTTTTTAAAGTAAAGAGAAAATGAAAAATAATATACTTTGTTTAAAATTTAATATTTCTTTTCAAAAATTTTAACATTCACAACTAAATGAAATACATTTAACATTCACAACTAAATGAAATACCTGTAATTTGAATAAGTTATTTTTCAATAACATATGAATTAGCAATTATTATTTTTTCTTATTTTTTTCTTTTATTTTAAAACTAGTTATAATGCCCGCGCACGCGCGGGGTTTTTTTAAAATTTTTTGAATCATATATTTTTATTTATTAAAAAACAAATAATTTAATCTTTGTTTTGTTTGATTTATGATGTTTAATTATAGTTTTTTATTATTAAAGATAATTATTTAAAAATTTTAATCCTATTGTTAATTGCATCTTATTTATATTTTTTGTATTTATCTTCTACTTGTGTTATGGATAAATATAAAATATTATCTAATAAGAAAATAATCTTTTTTTCTAAATAATATTATTACTAAATAAGGTATGGTTTAGTTTTTTTGAAATGGAAAAGTCCTCACTTGGGGTTTTGTTTTATTATATAAAAGATTTGAGAAAACTAAGTTGGAAATTATAAAAAATTAAAAAAATAATAAAATAATTGTCTATCTTGAGTCGGAGAAATGCAAATTTTTACCAAACAAAATCATTTAATTATTAAAGGCAACCCGACCCGGCAACTCATTTTATCCCCAAAAACAAAACTCAGAAACCCTAAAAACAAAACCCAAACCCTGAAACCAACAAAACCAACAAAACCAACATCCATGGCGGCAAAGAAATCAAACAACGAAGGAGTCCTATCTCGGATCTCAGAGTCACCAATCGTATACAAAGGCAAAAGGGCAGCCTCAGATGCAGGTTTCGTGTTGAAGAAGCTTGCTAAAAGCACTGGGAAAGCGGCGTGGATTGCGGGTACCACGTTCTTGATTCTGGTTGTTCCTTTGATTATTGAGATGGATCGTGAAGCTCAGTTGGTTGAGATTGAGGCTCAGCAGGCTAGCTTGCTTGGGGCCCCACCTGCTTCTTCTTCTCCCCAGTTGAAATGATCTTTTAGATTTAAGGCGTGTTTGAGGTTGGTTAATAAAATACTACTTATCGTGTTTCTGATATAACAAATGAAAGGAGTTTGGTGTTTGGTTTGATCAAATTAGTTATTTCTGAATTAGCGGGTTCTGAGTTGTTTTTGTGATTTGGGTTATCTTGCCTCATACTTATTCCTTATGCGTTGCGGTTAGTCACAGTTTATTAAGCATGAGCGTTTGCTATCCGAAACACCCCCCTTAAATAATAAGTTGTTGTACGACTGTTTGACATTTTTCTGTGTTAATGTAATCTGGAGACTAAGAATTTTTGTCCACTTCTAAGTGATTATCAAGTTTAGTTTCACTATATTGCTAGACAGTTGGAACTGATTTTATGCAAATTGAAAGTTGAAAACACAATAATGAGATTAAACGCTATGCGAAACACCTCATGTTGCATGATATTCATTGCTCTTTTTTACTAATATAGGCTGTTTGGTTCTTGCAAATGGGTCATGTAGGGTTTACCTTGTTACACTCTTTTAAAGTGAACATAGACATAAGTAATGGGTGCTCCATAGTGGGTAATGTGTTTGCTTCCAGTTTGTAATCCTTCCAATTTTATATAGGTATAGCCCATTTTATTTTGTTAGGTTTAAAAAGGATTCATTGAGTTGAGATAATATAAGATAGAATCGTCGCAAATCAGTGCAATCTTTTGAAACTATACATTAGGACTGGTGGAAGGCGTTTTGTTGTCGTTCAAGGTACAATAATGGACTAATCCACATGACTTGGAACAACAGAACGAGGACTGTAGGTCGTAGGATATAGATGTCAATGCATTGTATTTGAAGAATACACAGCAAATTACATCATTCATCAGTAATTGATACTTAGGTTCTTGTTTATTCCTCCTGCATTGTGGATTCTTAGTTTAATGGAAGTTACATTGGTTAATCTGTAATCAAGTATGAACGTGTGCTTAGAGCCTTAGATGTGTTGTTACGTCTTACTGTGTTAGTCTCCCAACATATTGTTTCTTGAAGCCTTATTGGGCTTTGTCGTATCATTCTGGTTTGCTGTTTATTATAATTCCTTTGTTCATAAAACTCAATAATGAACTTATACATCTTTTCGTATGCATCAGGTTCCAGATGATCAGAGATAAAGAATATTTGGGCAGCATGAAAGTGAAGAACAATGAACCTTTTTTTTGCTGTAGTTATGAGTAGGCTGAGAGACCTTTAGTGTTGTTTCACTCTTTACTTTCTATTAATTTTATTGATCAATGAGAATGTTACATTCACAACTTTTATGTGTGATAAATGAATGTTTTGAATTGTTAAATCTAGCATCATCTTGATACAGTATTCAATAGTTTTATTACCTTTTTTGGTGGTGGGTCATTTGTTAATGGACAGATCATTTAGGTTGAAAAAGATGTATAGGGAAGGCTTGATGTACAAAGGTTCTTCAGCTAGCTTTTTGAGAACTGGGTTGGGTTGGAAAGTCTGTGTGTAGGGTCGTTTTCATTCACCATATAATTTAAGTTTTTACAGGAATACTGGATTCCATACTAATTAAAACTCAAAATCATGATGGATGTTTCACCAAAGTTGCGGTGAAAATAGTACCATTTCCAGTTTGAGATCTGGTCAGTTTGTGCTCTATTTTTAATCATTACGTTTCCAGTTAAAAGTCGTTTTCAAATATTTATAACCTCCTTGAATCGTTTCATAAACAAAAATATAGATCTAGCCTCTCTGTTATAATGAGACGTGCACTTGGAAGTTACGTGTTTTGACGTAAATCCAATTTGACTTGGTTACCCTATCTAGCTAGTTTGTTTGTTTACCTCCACATAACATTTGCAAGTTACTTTTCCTAAACCAGAACTACTATTACCGCTTCTAATGTGATACGATGTTTATTGCTGGTTTGATGATTTAGATCTTTTTTCAAACCAAAACTGATAAGAAACAGCCCAATACCAGAACATAAATCTAAGCATATACCACTATTAACACGTTTTTAATGGGTTGTATCCTTTCTCCTATGAGTAGCTTAGAGAGCATACAACATTCTTATGAGAACAGCCACTCATAGGAGAAAGGATACAACCCATTAAAAACGTGAAACAAATTGCACAAAAAGTGATATGAAACAATATACGTGACATCTTCAGACATTGTTCCGAGTAAATTCTTGGAGTTTTTTTTGTTTCATTGGCGAACAAATATTGACATCCTCTCACGTTAAGGACAACATAGGCTAGTATTGCACTACCACAACAAAAAGAGTGGATCCTAACAAAATGTATTAGTCACTCTTTTTGTTGCATGGCAATAGACTGTATTTTATCCTCAAAAATGACAACTATGAAATGAAGGCGTTCCCTGACAATTTTTTGGCAAGCTACAACATAAGGTTACTATTTCCCAGTATTACCCGTTTAAATGTCTTGTATGCAAGGTTAATCAAAATTATGTAAATAAATAGGCTACCCACTTTCAACTCAATTCCTGAATTTAATGGAAAACAAATTTCACAAAATAAGAAAGAGACGGATTCACGTTTAAGCTCACTCATCATCTTTCATTATGCAGACAAACAGACAATACATTTACATGAACAGCAACTTGAAAGCGTGATATACGTGATTTATACACCAAAATCAAGGAAAGATATCGAAACATCTATGATAGTTCTTTCGTGAATCCAAACAAGAGAACGACAAACCCTAGATTATAGAATGTCTTCAACACTTGAATCCCCGACAAGCCATTAGCCACACTATGATGATAAAAATAGCAATGGCTCCTCCTACCATCAGCTTCATCTGAAGATTCTGCAACCACATCTTCCTTCTTAGTGACCTTCCCTGCCTTTGGAAGCTGTCCGCCTGCAGTAAACAATTGCATAATCATTAAAGCCTCAAGGACACACACAAAGATAATGATACAGGCAGCAGAACATGGTGCCCAAATGTACTCTTGTTATTAGGAGTTGTAATCAGATGTTCAAGTGTTTGGTAAATCAGATTATTTTTAGAATTTATAGGATAAAATCACCAAAGAGGGCATTACTGTAAAAAATGAGTAAGGGGGAGTAAGAATATCTAATGTTAAGTTAAAAGGGGCAACTAGGTAAGTTAGTTTTACCCTGGATAATCAGTTGTGTTATAGCTGGTGTAAAACTGATTTATCTACAGCTATATAATCAATCAATCTGAAAGTGGAGCCACACCAAAAACTGATTACTGCAAATTCAAGTCGCTACATTTCCAATATTCAGTTCCAGATTGAAAATCCAAAAACCACTTTATTACCTTGACCATGGTTAGAAAACACCCCTTTTAGAGGTTTAAAATACAAAATGAGTCATACCTGGAACTGAAGGTTTTCTGTCTTATCGACTAGTAGTTCAATCTTCTCACCACGATCCAAAACCTGTATTAAGACAAGCAAAGAGTTTATTTCATTAGTATATAGCAAGACAAATAACCTGTATAGGAAATTACTCGGTAGACAAACCAAGAATGTGTTCCTAACTTACTCTCTTAGACACAAAATCCATGTGTCTTGATAGAAATGCAGCTTTCTAAAAGGGAAATTTCAACCCTTTGACTTACCAATAGGTCAAAATGAGAATGTTTAATCTCAAACGGGTAAAAGTGGTAAAAGAAATAGCAAACAGAGAATGGGTCAAACAGTATGAAAGCACCCCTAAGCCTATGAGGTGTCTGTAACTAATCCTACCCAGAGTATCCCAGACAGTTTCGATTCATTCTAGAATATGATCTGGTTCAACACCAACAAATTTTGACCGGTTATCCAGCCTGCCTATCTTTCTACCCGTGTTTCCTTCTTCGAGAAAAAAACATCAAGATGAACTTGCCTTTTCCCATTACTGACCATCTATATTCAATATTTTGCACTTAGTAGTCTTTGGCCCGCTCAATGCACTCATAACAAAAACTCAGCTACAATGATGAACTTATATATTTTTTAATATCAATATAGCTTATTTGCCAATGCTTGACCTCCTTTGTTCTCATGTTGAGAAAACCAAGCACATAACTAAGCTGTAAGAGTTGCTTAAAGTGAAAAAAGTAACAAACTATACACCTCAAAGCGTCCTAAAAATGGCTGCGTATATAGCGATCTTTCAACTTATAAGGCTAGATTTATTTATAACCATTTGTGTTTCAAGCTTTCGTTTTATATATACCATATGCAGAATTAAGATCTGTGATACTGCACTAAATGGCATGAGATACTTGCTTATCTAATAATTCAAGGGTCTACTATCTTTTAAGCTATCCACCAAGAAACAAGCCAATGAAATTGATTTTTAAGAATATACGAAAATTTATGTATATGTATGTTTGAATAACAAGAAGTAAGAAAAGCTTTTTCAACAACCCATCTAAGAATGAGCTACCGTCATGTGCTAGCCACATGAGTAGATAAGCTCATCGGTGCTCATGAAAAGCATAGATATACGATTTTCATAATGGTTCATTTGGATAACTTTCTTGGTTCACATAATTAAAACTAATTATAGGTCTAACTTGCTTTAGTTTCTTCACACTTTACAAAATACAAGAAAATTAAATGTCAAGGAAATGGTTGACCTCAAGTCCTAACATTCATATTTCATCTGTATGGTTAGACACGGTGCACAATGAGCTTTCTTCTGTTTACCTATTCTACATCAATAAATATGATGTTACAGCACATATTCTACAAAGTTTCTCCGATCCTCTTTCCAATCCTCAACCAATTCATTGTGAATCAGTTGTAGGATCCCTTATTTTCGTTGTTCTGTTTTCACTTCCTCAGATTCAGCAGGGATATTATCATCTAGTGACTAACTAACCCGTTTGCAGAAAGCTTTCCGTTACCCTTTTCTTGTCTCTCATGAATAAGACCTTAGGCCCCAAGATCTAGTAAAGCAATAGTAGAAAAGAGTAGCGATTCCAATCTAGTCAAGCCCTAAAAGTTTCAACAAGGATCTTATTCTCTGAGAAAAACAGGATTGGCCCAAATTTTGTATAAAACATCTATCAGATGTTTACTCTAAAGTCTTATAGATTTACCTTATATAGAAGTCGTATTACTACTCTACTTTAGTGTGCTACAGATAGTTACAGTTATTCAATGAAATCAAAGACATACTTTCAAAAATGACTATAATGTCTAGGTTCTAATGGCAGAGAAGTTACAACCTCCTGTTGTTATCAGGAATGGACAAGCGTGCAAGTCTATTTTGACTATAACTAAAAAGAGCATCAGACATTACGTGTATGGGTTGTTTTCGTCTGTTGATTCCCTTAAACTATATTAATGCCACTACGTTTAGTTACAAATAAAGATGACCAACAAAAGAAAAGTATTGACCTTCTCAATGTTGTCCATCATGATCCCCTTAACTTCTGTTATTTGCGCCTTCAGTTTAGACAACTTGCTCATTTCGTCCGGATGGTTTAAACAATAATCCATGTGTTCCTTTATCTTTGGCCTGTAAATAAAACCCAAAATCAATAAAAACTTAAAAAATTACAAAAATTCCCTAATAAATTACAAGACGAGATCAACATACCCAAACTCCCTATCAAGGTTATAAGCAATACTAAAGCGATCCTCAAACAAATCATCATCACTATCATCAGCAAGTGGATGATCACTTCCAATACTCGCTCCATACCGCTTCTTAAAATCATCCTTCACTCTCTCCAAAAACACAAACGGCATGCTCCTCCCAGCCGATTCATCCGCCACAACAAGAAAAACTACATCACAAAACGTGCAAAACCAAACATCGCTCAACTAACATAAACATCACCACATATAACATCGTAAATAAACTATAAATAAGTTAGTATATACCAAAGCCGGTATCGAGCAGGAAGTTGAAAGTATATCCATCACACGCGTAAGTATACTTAGTACTACCAGAAGGCAACTTCTGTAAACATTGAACAGCAACCGTACTAACGTTACCAGAATACGCAGTGTGTTCGGCTAAAACAATGGTCCCTTTCGCAACAAAGCTATAAATCAAACCTTTCTGACTCATTTCTACAAACCCTAAGAACACTTATATAATACACTTGACCCTGAAAATAACAAACAATTCTAAATCAGTATAACCTAATTTAAGCATAGATAAACAAATAATTTGGATTTCTAATTAGGTGATTTAAGCGGTTAAAAAGCTATAAATGGATCTAATAAGCAGTAGCAAACAATAGATGAAAAGCTATATAGATTAATGGTATACTTTTGTAGAAGAAGAATAAGCTGGAAAATGAAATTGGGGGTTTGATTAATTTGATGATTTCGTGGGGAGTTGGTTTTTTTTGCTTAATGGACACGATTCAGGAACTAGGCGGACGAATTCATGTAAATTGCGGACGGGACCTTCAAGAATTTAAGTTTTGTCATTTACGTGTACAATGTATAAACTAAGATAAAATACACTGTTTGTCCCTAAACTTGTACCCAAATCACTCGCTGAGTCCTGCAGAAAAATTAAAGTCACCAAGGTCCCTACTATTCACGTTTTGCATCAGTCAAGGTATGTCCATCAGTCAACATCCATCGGTAAATGTATTACTCCAAAAACATTTAAGTACAAAGGATATGGGTGAAATCCCATATCTCAGCCCCTTACATAGGCGATAAAGCATACATAACAAGGTGGACAGCTAAGCAGCTTAAAAATAACTAAAAACTAGAACTTATGACATGCCATAAGAACTTAACCAAGAAACAAAACAAACTAGCTAACCAACATCTACCGTGAAAGATGAACTTTCACCTGTAATTCGGTTAGCCGATTCTTCATTTACATGTGCAACATGTTCTGCAACTTCATCTTCATCGTTCACCAATGCAGCATACGAATTAGATGTAGTAATATTACCATCCTTAGAGGTAGAGCGAGTAGACTTCAACATAGACGACGATGTAGGTGCATTACCCATAGTATTAGCTCCCTTCGTAGGTTCACTAGTTGCTGCCTTCAGAGCATATCTCACATTCTGAGTAATAGATGGACCAACAAACTGATTACTATTCGTAGACTTGGCATTACCCTTCTTCTTCATCTTTTTCTTACCCACCGTTTGGAATCCATCATTGTTCAGAACCACAGTAGGAGTTACAACATGTGAATTGGAAACAGGAGAACTCACCACCTTTTTTGGACATTGATCATGAATATGATTAAATATTTTGCAAATACCACACCTGGGTAGCCTCCATTCATATTCAACACGGATAGTCTCTTTAGTAAAACCCTTCCCAGAAAGTGAAGGAAAACCAATGGTAACAACCTCCACGAGATCAGCATCATAATTGACCTCAATAAGACATCTAGCAAAGCTACTTCTACCCCACGATTCCTTACACATAGAGGTCGTGTACGAATCAAGCATAACAGGTTTACCAATAAAAGTAGCAATCAAACTAATACCATCCTTTTCAAAAACTTGAAGAGGAACATCATGCAGTTTAACCCCATACCGGAATCCTAGTCAATTCTTCCTTACGCAAACAAGTATCCATAGACTACTTCTTGAGAATAATTAGGGATTTGCGTATCATCCAAGGACCACCTTCTTCCACACCAGCCAATGTATCAAATTTGAAGAAAAAGAAGCCTTTGGAATTCATCATAATCCTTTTTAGGCCATGTTTTGCCCAGTTATTCCTGGCATAGTATTCAACAACTGGAAACGCCATCCTCTTTCCCATAAAATAGCCATATAAAGTATGTTCTAAACGAGAACTAACCTTTTCAACCACTTTGCGGGGAATAGAGATGTTAACACCTTCAAATACAGGTTTCTACAACCAAGGGACGAAAATTAGTATCACTTCTAGGATGATCATCCCTCAAACCTGTAGCTCCAGCATATGATGTAGCATTAGCATTGATGTCCACAGATTGGACAATAGGAGACTCAGAAGCAGGTTTAGAGGTATTAGATTTAGCCTTATGTTCAACCTTAAAAGCCTCCCACAAACACAAGACAACATCCTTAGCCCTCTTATGAACACTATTTTCCAATTCATCCCACACCGTATAGTTACCAGCCTCCAAACCTTGAGTGAAAGCATCAATATCCTCTAGTGTTTTAAGAGATACGCCAAATAAAGTTTCAATAAACTCTTGCTTACTCTTAAGAGAGGACTCCACACCTGAGTCATGTGAAAAACCAGAAACATGTGGAACCGGCTCCGCACTAATCACATGATTGGTTGCATTAGTATTCAACTCCTCACCCGATGAACCAATAGTCTTATCCACAGATTCATCATCAACAACATTCCTACTAGATTTCTTATGCTTTCTCATAGTCACATACGACAACGAGTTCGTCACTGCAACTTAACTGTTCAGAACTAGTTACCATCGGAGGTGGCATAGTTTTATTCTCCTCTCCCAACTTCGACATCACACCCACCTTAAACTCTAACACATGTAATAGTAACAGATCCAACAAGAAAGTAACAACTGATCGTCAACAGTACGAGAAAACCCTAGTAAACAACTAGGGTTTATAACACATTAAGGCGCACTAATCTTACATGGTGTACATGATGTCCCAAGATCGGTTTAAGAGAAGGATCAATGATGATGTTATAATTAATAATCAAACCGACAATATGTAATAATCAGCGATAGGATAATAAAACCTAAAACTGCTATCACACAAACCCTAGCTTAGGGATGAGCATGGTTCTAGAACCGTTTGGAACTGGAACCGGAACCGGTGGATCCGAGAACCGATTTTTCTGAAAAGTGGGAACCGAGAACTGAACCGAATATAGTTTTTGGTTCCGTTTCCGGTTCTGGTTCCAGTTCCAGTTCTTTTGGATCTATTCGTATAGGAACCGCTTTTCTATTAAGCTAATAAAAAAACACAAAAAATTAAACTTTTTAAGAACTTGCAACCATTTACATTTAAGCAAATAACAATGAACAACTAAACCATAAACTCAAATAATCAATGTGGCTAAGTGATGATGATAGATAATAAACAATGTGGCTACGTGATGATGATAGATAATAAACAATGTATCAATAAAAGTGGCTACGTGATGATGATAGATAATAAACAATGTATTAATAAAAGCGCTAGCAAATTTTAGCATGTTTATCATGTAAAAGCTAATCGAATGCAAATAAAAATAAAATATAAACTTACTTCCATTGTTTTGATAATGATGAATGATCTTGGAATGTTATTAGGTTTAGATTAATTATTGATTTTTGGATGTTTCAGTAAATTAAAGATTAGGGTTTAGAGTGTTTGGCTTGATGGCTAGCAGGGTTTTTTTTATGATACGTAGGATTTGATTAATATTTTGATAAGAAGTAAAAAAATTACATATTTTTATAACTATTGGATATTTGGTTCCGGAACCGAGAACCGGTGGAACCGACCCAAGAACCGAAAATCTCAAAATCAAGAACCGGAACTGGAACCATTGGTTCTGGTTCCGGTTCGGTTCTTCATGGTTCCGGTCCGGTTCCGATTCCGGTTCTTTGGTTCTTTTGCTCATCCCTACCGCCTAGCTCAGCGATTTAAAAAGAAAACCTAAATGATTTTAACAAGGAAAAAACCCTAATTAATCACTAAGCAACACACGACCAAGACAAGATCAGACAAAAGGATGATCAAGCATTGGAAGGAATTGTTTAAAGATTAGCTTAGAGTCAGTTTATTGGAAAAATTGATTTAGGGTTATGTTGGAATCGTTAAAATCGCCAGAGGAAGGAGGGGAGAGTTTATTATAGACATCCATAATAAAAATTTACTCGAGTTAAGTTTTAACGGACCAAGTACTCTTTCTAACCCTGACACCCTTTTGATTGTACCCCTGACAACCTTTTGTATCCTTACCCAAAATCTGCTACCATTTTCATACTTCTTAAACAAAATCTGCTACTACCCCACAAACCCTTAAGAACCCTAATACAGTCATCTAGATGTATACATTGTAAAACTTTATGCGACACCATACTATTGGTGACAGAAGAGGACTCGCTTTTTCACAAACCAATAAACAACTACCACTTCAACTTAGACACAAACTTAATTACCATATTTTTAGGCACTCAAATCATTTCTCATTGTTTAATAGCATAGACCTTTTTAATATACGGGTTTGGCAATTAAAAGTTGTAGTCTACAACCTTTTCCCTTTAGCGTTATTATCGTTTCTAATGTTAAGTGTTAATCTTGCAACAACACGAGAATTAGTCAGGCGTATGTTTAATTTTGCATGTAATGGTGATCAAACTTCTTGAGTTAGGGTTCTTTTTTCTAGCTAACTTTTTGATAAAGAACTTAGTTGTTACTCTATTGGTTTGGCTAGAATGAGAAGAAAGAGAGCTAGAAGAATTAACCATCAAGGTACTTTGTTCATGTGAGTTTTGTAGCTACCGTCGTTCACATATAAGAGGTTTTAAGTTTGAACCATATTTTGTGCAATTAGTATGAGGTGGTCATAGTAACATGCCCGAAGGTAAAATCATTTAGCAGTTTGAATTTGTGTGACTGTAGACCCACTTCTTGTAGGTTTCATTACATTAAATCTTACCTTATGCATATGTTTTAAAACACTAGTTGAATAAACAAAAAAGCTATGATATTTTTTTTAGCAAAAAAAGTTACTACTTCTGTCTTATAATTATTGTCTAGGGTTGACTTTTGAAGTCTTTATTTTGAAACTTTGACCTTAAATATTTTGTTTATGTTATATAATACTTCATAAAAATTATACCAATGAAACGATATTTAATACTCAACATATATTTTGCATCAAGTAATATATAACACAAATAAAAATATTTAAAATCAAAGTTAAAATTAAAAATTTCAATAAGTGACAATAATTATGAAATGAAGGGAGCATGATATTTGGCCTCCTATTTTTATGAATTTATTCACTATGAGTATGACCACACCATACACAATACTTTTCTTCGAATGGACCCCCTTTTAGTAGCTTTATACAAAAGAAACCAACCAAAGTAAAGGCTGCTAAAAAATCCAAGGACAATATAGTAAAATACTCCAACACTTAACAAAAGTGTTGCAACTCTTTTTGGCTATAGTGACGTTGGTTGTGGAATATTTTGAAGAAAAAGCCAACACTCCACCACTTGAGGTTTTTGCTTACACGTACCCTCAAATTCATACAACCCCTGCCAGGTATATATATATTTTTTCTAATATTTTGTTGATCAAACTTCATAATCGGTGGTGGTTTCATTTGTTATAAGCTCTAATATATCATTTGTCGACATTTTTCAAAGGAAAGATGGTGTCGGCAAATAAAGAAATGGTGGTGTATTGCTTTGATACATTGGTGGCTCACTTTAATGCTGATCAAGTCCCACCTCCTGCTTTTGATGACGGTCAATAGTAATTTTTCCAATCCTTTCATCAGCTTTTTTTTAATATATTTGTTTGCTTATCTTCATTTAGTTGCTATTCTAAGGATTATATGTGATGTTAAATGTCTTTGCCTCTTTGGTATTGTCTGTGTTTTACTTTTGGTTTCTATACAAATCTATGAAAAAAATGAGTTTAGTTTTAATTTGCATGTTTTATAAAATCTTGTATATATGTCCTTTTTCCAAGTAACATATTGCAACAAGTAAAAAGTTGTGTGCATCATCAAAGACCAAGTGCAAATGCAATTAACAAAGAGTAAATGAGTGTGAAAGTTTTTGGGTTTTACTTTAGAGGTTGTTCGGAATTCGTTATATAAGTGCTTATCAGCTTTGAGATAAAGGCAGTTATTCAGCTGTTATTAGGTGCTTGAACGAAACTGCATAGTCAAGTGTAAATAAGCACTTCTGGGCTTCTGGCTACCCCGGTTACTTTTAGAGCACATAGGCAGAATGAAGTAACCAATACTATACATGATACATCCCCTTAATCTTGATGCTTAGTTTAAGTGTAGTTTTGCTTAACAAGATGCTCAAGGCGTCAACACACATGTATAAATGTATACCTAACTATGTTCTCCGGAATTCTTTGAGTGTGACCATAGTATTATACGGTGTTTCCGAAATGGATTTTCTCTTATCACTATTAGGGTACAAGAGTTGGGGTGTGTAAAAGGGCAACAACAGTCAGGGTGCAGTTCATATTTGTGGATACTTTAATGCTATTTCTGTTAAACTGCAACATAGAATTATAGTCAAAGATTGAGATATTCTTGTGATTGAGGCCATACATAATATTCCACAAGTAGATGAGTTCTTTTTGCTCAAGATTTTTGGATAAAATATGGAATTTGATAAGTAAGACGTGCTCTATATATGATTTCAGTCCATTGTTTGTCACTTGGAAGAAAGCTGTGAATGGCGAGGAACCTCGTTTACGTGGATGCATTGGGACTCTGGAAGCTCGCGACATAACAAACGGCTTCAAAGATTACTCACTAACCAGGTACGTTCTCTACAAAATAAAATCTTCTCAAAAACCTTATGATTACCACAGTTAGCCATTCGGTCACAATTATTGTGTAAACTGAGTCAATAAACTGTCAACAATGATAAAATTATCATGGAATTGGAAGTTATTGTTTACCCAAAATGTAAGACTTGTGAATGGCTTGTTTGTTATAGATGTGGGCGGGCTTGTTGCATCTTGCCTACTTAACCCGTCATTGCAATGAGCCCGTATGTAAAAACTATTATTGATGTATGTATTTCTTTACACAGTGCTCTACGGGACCGACGATTCCCACCAATACAGGCTAAAGAATTACCATTCTTGCAATGTACAGTTTCCCTTCTTACCAATTATGAAACCGCTTCTGATTATCTTGATTGGGAGGTATTTTTGTAAAAAACCGCATCTTTTTTGCATAGAAAGACTGTCCTCCCTTGGTCTTCGTTTTTAACTTTGTTTTCTCACTCTCCTCGCTTCCATCCTATGTTGCAGGTCGGAAAGCATGGAATTATTATCGAGTTCACCGATCCCAATAATAATAGAAGCCGAAGTGCCACATACCTGCCCGACGTGCCTGCTCAAGAAGGTAGGACATCTTTAAGCAGTTTTCTTTTATTCATTTGCTTGGAACACAAATTAATACTACATTACTCCAAAGGTGGCAATTTTGACCCATTCACTTACGAATGGGTCACTTATGGTTTTCGATCTGAAACTGGTTAGTGGGATTAAATTAGATTTAATTGTAAAAGTATTATCATTTTAATCAGGCCCAACTTGTTTCAACCGGTACTAAAAAGGGGGAATGTTTGGACCCGTTACCCAATCCCTCAGCGCAGCACATCTTTCCACGTTTCACAACTCCAATTGCTAAAACTGACTATCTACCCTTTGTAATTTTTATATTAGGATGGACAGTTATAGAAGCCATTGACTCTCTGATACGTAAAGCTGGATACAATGGCACCATAACAGAATTGGTGAGGAAGAGTATTCAGCTGACCCGTTACCAGAGCACTTTATTTACAATGCACTATGGTGACTACGTGAGCTATGTGAAGACATCTCGAGGTGCTGCCCCCTCTGTTATCGGCCTCAAATCCCGTTAACATATTAAACATGATTAACTGATTGGAGCAATAATGGTATTTTGTTTCCGAGTCAACTTAGAAAAAGTGGTGACCATGTATCCGAGAATTGTTGTCACCATGTATCTAAGTAATGTTATAAATTTGGTCGACTTGTGTCTCAAGTCGACTGATGCTGCAATGTTGCTTTTAAAAGTTTGCGACAATAAATATTTCATGTGTGTTCATGTTTTTAAATTTTGTATTTACTTATGTGTTGTAGGAGACTAGGAGTTTTTATGACTTTTGAAATTTGTTGTCAAAGACTCAAAGTGGCTACAAATTTTGTTTGGTCCACAGACACACACAAAACTCATTTTGTCATTACCCCATCTGATTATGATGGTTTCTTTAGTATTTCACTTGGTGTATAGTAGTAGCCTTATTATCAAATACTTACAGGAAAATGGGTTCTATAAGACGAAAAATAGCGTGGGTTGTTGTTATACAATAAAAAACAACCTAAGATGAGAACTTGCCATTATTAAGGTACTTGTGTACATTCTACCTAAAATAATACTGTTCGAATATAAATAATCAGTTGTTTGTATTGTTAGTAAAATTTTACTTTGATTTAATATCTTGTTTAACTATCAGCCAATCAATTTGCAAGAATACCCTGATCTGTTGACCCAGTGATTATTAGTTGGACCTGTTCAATTGGTAACACAGCTCTTTCTATATTCATTTATTAAAACAAACTAACATTTTCTCATCACCTTTCATTTCCATAGCTCAAACAGATCTTTACATTTTTTAACAATGGGGATGCGATCCACAATGATCTCACGATCATCTCCTCTCATTCGTTTCATGCACTTAAGACCAGCTATTCGTTTTTTCAGTGATCAAGGACGTGTCCTAGAGGAGGAAGGACGTGCACGTGAGAATCTTTACGTCCAGGTATTTGATATTCTACGTATTTATGTGCGAGTTTGTTTTGTTAATATACAGATTTTATTGATTGCGGTTAATTTTGGTGAAGAAAGAGGAGAAAGAAAAGCTAGAGAAACAGAAACAGAAGATCGAAGAAAAAGAGAAAGCGGAAAAAGAGAAAACTGACGCGAAGGTACTATACATCTATAGTGTGTTGGCTTATATAAATCTAATAATCCCATGCCTTAAAAAATTTGCAACAATTTTCGGGTATACGATCTTGTGGTTTGCAGTGTTACCTTATTAAAAAAATGGAATGTTGATGTAACTGGCGCGGTTACATGATTTCATAAACATGTTTGTTAGGAAAAACCGACTCAAAAAAATAACATGGACAAAAAGTTACATGATTTTAGCAATTATATTACTGATTTTAGCAATTATAAACATGGAAAGAGCATTTTAACACTGTTCTATTTTGTTGGTTATCAGAAACCATAAGGATGAAGGAGATACTTTCAAGTCAGGATGGATCTGCCCTAGTCGGCTTTTGAAGCTCTTACCCAAGTAGAATAAACTTGAATTTAGAAGCGGGATGTGTAACAGCCTGAAACACGGCTAGTACTTGAACAGTTAATGCTAATGGCATTTTCTGCAGTCTTTATACCTCTTGCATTTCATTTTTCTGCTACTACGTAATGTTTTTGCATTTTGATAAATATTATACATATTTAAAGATTTATATACCTCTTGCGTTGAGGAGATAGGTGTGTCGAAGATTCTTTTTTCATGAGCCTTTTCAGATATACGTTCTTAGAACTCACCCTCAATGTGATGAAAGCAATTTGAGTGAAAGCTATATGCTAGAGGAGGCAAGATGGGTGGGTAGGATGTTGTCCCACTTTTCTCTCTAGATCGATATTAATGAGTTGCAAAATATGAATAAGTAAAATCTATTTTTTCATTAACCTTTAAAACGTTTACATGTGTATGTATATATAAGATATGGAACGATGCAAGTGAAGCATTGCGTCCCTTCGATTTGTTCTAACCGAATTAACTAACAAATCAGTTATTATGTTTCTAACTAACAACTTTAGTCCTCTAACTTTAACTAATAATAATAACGAGCATAAGATAAAGATTATCGGGTCACATTCTCCTCCTTAATCTTGATCGTTGCTTCTTGCTAAATCTTGAACTCCGAGCATTTGTCGCATTGTCGTGAACTTCAATCTTGGTAGAGCCTTTGTTAGTATATCTGCTCTTTGTAGTTC
>LBNU01028802.1:115228-128668 GCA_014162995.1 Artemisia annua | reverse complement strand
TATTCAAACCTGTTTGTTTTCTTTGGAAGATAAAGAAAACAAAACTGTGTTCCTCGCTCAAGAAAAGAATAACGAGTTGTTCTTCTTTCTTTCCTGCGTCTTTCTCTTTTGGCCTCTCGTCGTTATTTTGATGTTGAAACAGATTGTGTTTCGTTGTATATGAATCCTTGCTCTTGATGCCAATTGTTGTCCCACTTTTCTCTCTAGATCGATATTAATGAGTTGCAAAATATGAATAAGTAAAATCTATATTTTCATTAACCTTTAAAACGTTTACATGTGTATGTATATATAAGATATGGAATGATGCAAGTGAAGCATTGCGTCCCTTCGATTTGTTCTAACCGAATTAACTAACAAACCAGTTATTATGTTTCTAACTAACAACTTTAGTCCTTTAGTCCTCTAACTTTAACTAATAATAATAACGAGCATAAGATAAAGATTATCGGGTCACATAGGATGGCTAAAACGGGTAATATTGTAACGGAGTATTTGGCCCGGTAAGGTTGGGTTGACCTGTAAACAAATTTTATTATCAACTTTTTATAAATATCTAATTTGCATAATTATTATTTCAATATTAAATAGAGTGATCTAGAGATTGCATGCACCAAAAGTAGATTTTGAGCGACTTTTAACTCATCCGAATTCTTTCTATTTGTGATAAAACACAATTCAACCCGATTGTTTCAACTGTTTCAAGTATATGACTAACATTAGCTTATTTGATGTTTAGCATGCTGTCCATGTTAGACCATTAGCTATCTATTAAATGTAATTAGCAAGTGATTAGCTTGATTAGTGGGTGATTAGCAATTTACCCAAAATAGCTTATGTGTAATCCCTATATGTATCCTCTCACTTTATGTGTAATGATCATCAAACAATATTATCATATATATCATCTTACATGGTATCAGCCTAATCGATCCATCCCTAAACCCTAATTCTTCCACCACTTTAATCTTCCGCTACCGCCTCCGGCCACCGACTACATGCCGGCGGTTCGGAGGGCTTCCTTTATTTTTCATTTTTCCTTACTGCCACATATCATCAACTCCAACCAATAACAAAACCAAAAGAATTAAATCCTTTTTTCCCAACACACGTTCGTCGAGAAAGTCATATTAAAATGAAGGTGGCGATTGTGTTTAATATGAGATGACCTGTGAATTAAATAATGGGATTTGTGTATGGCTGCATTCTACTTTCTCTTTGTTTCGTCTGGAATTAAATGCCTTGGGACGATTTGGAGTAAATAAAGGTGGATCTTTATGAGAGAGAGAGAGATTAAAAAAAAAAAAAGAAGGTGAATCTTTAAGATCTTTATGTTTTTCTAGCGAAAAACACGCCCCGTTTGTTTGGAAGGTTCTTTGGGGGTTGAAGTTTTAGAACCAACTTTCATTTTCTTCATCTTTTCTTTTATGTTAACGCATGAGTTTTAGTTTTAATTTCATTTGTTTTAGTGTAGGGATACTTTGGGTTATCTCATTTGTTTTAGTGTAGGGGATACTTTGGGTTATCCCATTTGTTTTAGTTGTAGGGGATACTTTGGGTTATCCCATTTGGTCAGGATACTTTGGTTTATCCTGTTTGGTAAGGGATACTTTGGTTTATCCCATTTGGTCAGGATACTTTGGTTTATCCTGTTTGGTACGGATACTTTGGTTTATCCGGTTTGTTGATGCTGCTTGAAGATGTGCTTCCGCTTGCTGTCGAATGTCTTCATCAACAATTATTTATTTACTTTAATTTATTGTTTATTAGCTTTTAATCTCCAGTCCAAGCTTTTGCGATTTCGCCGCTCGGACTGCGGGTTAGTGTTAGACCATTAGCTATCTATTAAATGTAATTAGCAAGTGATTAGCTTGATTAGTGGGTGATTAGCAATTTACCCAAAATAGCTTATGTGTAATCCCTATATGTATCCTCTCACTTTATGTGTAATGATCATCAAACAATATTATCATATATATCATCTTACATGGTATCAGCCTAATCGATCCATCCCTAAACCCTAATTCTTCCACCACTTTAATCTTCCGCTACCGCCTCCGGCCACCGACTACATGCCGGCGGTTCGGAGGGCTTCCTTTATTTTTCATTTTTCCTTACTGCCACATATCATCAACTCCAACCAATAACAAAACCAAAAGAATTAAATCCTTTTTTCCCAACACACGTTCGTCGAGAAAGTCATATTAAAATGAAGGTGGCGATTGTGTTTAATATGAGATGACCTGTGAATTAAATAATGGGATTTGTGTATGGCTGCATTCTACTTTCTCTTTGTTTCGTCTGGAATTAAATGCCTTGGGACGATTTGGAGTAAATAAAGGTGGATCTTTATGAGAGAGAGAGAGATTAAAAAAAAAAAAAGAAGGTGAATCTTTAAGATCTTTATGTTTTTCTAGCGAAAAACACGCCCCGTTTGTTTGGAAGGTTCTTTGGGGGTTGAAGTTTTAGAACCAACTTTCATTTTCTTCATCTTTTCTTTTATGTTAACGCATGAGTTTTAGTTTTAATTTCATTTGTTTTAGTGTAGGGATACTTTGGGTTATCTCATTTGTTTTAGTGTAGGGGATACTTTGGGTTATCCCATTTGTTTTAGTTGTAGGGGATACTTTGGGTTATCCCATTTGGTCAGGATACTTTGGTTTATCCTGTTTGGTAAGGGATACTTTGGTTTATCCCATTTGGTCAGGATACTTTGGTTTATCCTGTTTGGTACGGATACTTTGGTTTATCCGGTTTGTTGCTGCTGCTTGAAGATGTGCTTCCGCTTGCTGTCGAATGTCTTCATCAACAATTATTTATTTACTTTAATTTATTGTTTATTAGCTTTTAATCTCTAGTCCAAGCTTTTGCGATTTCGCCGCTTGGACTGCGGGGGAGTGTTAGACCATTAGCTATCTATTAAATGTAATTAGCAAGTGATTAGCTTGATTAGTGGGTGATTAGCAATTTACCCAAAATAGCTTATGTGTAATCCCTATATGTATCCTCTCACTTTATGTGTAATGATCATCAAACAATATTATCATATATATCATCTTACAGTCCAGCCTTATTATGGGGAAAAAAATTGAGTTATGTTATTGTTATGGGGAACAAAAACTGATGTCGCCACCATTCAGAAAATCAAAGCCGGTCTTTCGGCCTAATTTTAGGCCTAAGTATTCAAGAATATGTGTTCTGAACATCATTATTGTATTCGTGATTTCATGAATATATTACACACTGGTAGATGTTTTGATTTTAGTTTGGACAATGTACTTATGACTTATCAATAGGTTTATTTGGGTCATATATATCTCAGATGGGCGAAATAAAAACGTTTAAAGTACAATGGAATGTGGCTGAAATACCACATTAACCTCAAGCAACCGCTTGAACAACCACTAGATCATTTACGACATGTCATCTTTCACAAGCAAGCCTGATTTCATGGCACTAAAATTTAAGGAAACATAAAGGAAAAGTAACACAGAGATTGCGGCTTCTTATAAGATGGAACATAGACTGCTACCGGTTGCTAGGGTACCGATAGTGAGTGCTGCGTTTAGTGCTCCAAATGCTACCTTCCATTGTTGCTGCAAAATAATTGTAATGATACAGCAAACTAAATCAATAAAATAAAAGGTCTATCTGATTTAAATTCTGATTAAAACATTATGAATAAATCTAATAACCTAAAATAGCTAGGTATGACAATTACATAAATGGTCACTTTTGTTTGCATTACGGATACTATTTACTGATAATTTATCAACACTGTTTGTTTTCATATTGTGTCCCTCGCTCGTGAGGGACCAAATTGAGTTCAAAACATTCAGTATTGTTTCTTGGGACCAAAACTTTTCATTGTATTTGCGACGAACCAACTTTGAGCAGACCACAGAAAGTACCGTTTATGTAATTACTAAAGACTATAGATAACAATGAGAAAAAAGTTTAAAACCCACCCGTTGTGGTACGACTGCTGTAGATGTAGCAGGTAACTGAACCGGAAATGATGGTGGATAGTGGTAAGAGTAATTGTTTTGTATCCACGTATGGTTGTGTATAGGAGGAGTGGTCGGGCCATATGGATTCCCAGTCAGGGGATAAGGGCTCCACTGATGATGATTGTGAGCAGCAACAGGAGGTGGCCTATACGGAACTTGAACCATGGCTAAAGATTGATTCCATGTCTGGTTACTACCCGAATGTGGTTTATCAAGAACCGGGCCTGTCCCAGATGGTTTAGACCTTGCTTGAGGGGATCTTAGCTGCGAGAAACAAACAAATACAGGTACATTGATTTTTAACTATTATATTAACATTATGATTAAAACATTGCTAAAAAATATCATGAATGACTATCTTCAAATACCTCGGTTAGTTTTGACTTGTTCATAGCTTCAAGCAACGAATAGTTGTCTAGAAACCGCGACAAACCATTATGAGCGTGATCACATTTTTGCATCATATAGCAATCAAGACAAAGATAGAATGATCCTCCTATTGGATCTTCCAAGCACCCGACACATGTTAAATATGTAGAGGAGATGAACTTTTTACAATGATCACAAAATGGCCTTCCACTTTTAACTATATAGTAAAGTGTCATCACTTCGACAAAATCCAAAGTACCATTTCCATCAAGATCCAATTGCTTGAAAAAGGAAGGATTTTTCATTTGCAAACACCCTTCGTCCCGCATGAACTCCAAGAACTCTTTTTGGTCTATCTTGCCATCCCCGTCATTGTCCATCGCACAAAAAAAGTCGCGAGCCAACTGTTGAATATCGTCCGAGCTTGCTTGGTAATGAGCCATGGCTATTTTGGAAAGCTCTTCCATGGGAGTAAATTATTTCAAGAGCTTATTTTGTTCAACGGAAAGGTGCATGTATATTAAACCCGTGCAAACTGGCATTGATACTTGGAAGTAATGTAGACTTCTAAAAGAAGACTTTTGGCAGCATATTAAACTTTTAATCTCTTTTCATATATAATTAATTAATTAGAAAGCTATGTATATATCATTAATATACAAATAGTACAATTATGTTTCATTTGTTATAATATTATACACAATTTTAGCTGGCCGCACCATTAGTCAACAAGCCAAAGTCAATGTCTGCAAGTATTCGATCAATCCGTTCATTTCAATGTGTTCTATGTATTCTCCTAGGATTTTTCGTTACCAAAATTGATGAAAAAAAAATATATATTTTTTTTGTTGCAAATCATGAGAAAATTAGTCAGGACAGTTTAGCTTATTAAGCCAACATGAATCGAAACAAGATAAGCTAGTGTGCATGAAAAGGATAATATTGACATTTGTTGGTAACAACAATTAACAACTATTTAAAAGGAGCTCGTATAATTAGTTTATACGGTGTATATAGAGTGGTAACTTAGCAAAGTCTAACTATTTTGCACCCTGAATGAGCTATATATCAAGTGCCAAAAGGGTTTCGATTAATGAAATGATTTGCAACTTAACGTATATCAACCCATATATACGTTAAGTTGCAAATCATTTCATTAATCGAAACCTTTTTGCACTTGATATATACGTTAAGTTGCGCAAATCATTTCATATACCAAGTCATACACAAAAAGGTTCTTGATTGGGTATATGACTTGGTAAACAAATACAAATGGCCTTGATGAGTCCTTGACCCAACCGATCGACCTACTCTCTAGTAACAAGAATCTCAACCATATTATCAAATTATCATTGACTTATGGGATAAATGAAATCAAATAAAAAATTATTGCAATCTAGAATTAAGTTTAACATGACTTGTTTTATGTTTTTATGCTGACACTATCTGATTGATGTCTTAATCATGCCAATGCACCAAAATTTTTAAAAACAAAATATTTTACAGACAATCATTTAAAAAAAAAAATACCAATGAGACTTGCCCAGTCAAGAACGAGTGCGCTGACTATGTGTGAGTCTACAATGAATCTGCTACACATAAATACATAACTTGGGACCGCGTTACAAAATAATCTCAACTTGTTCATAGATGGTGAGATGAGAATAATTATTAATTTTGTTTTTTAGCCGGAAGATAGGTCTACTTGTTACATGGCACCATAACTATTTTTATAAACTTTGACTCAACAACATGTGCTATTAGGAAAGTCGACACTAATTTCAAAATGATGTTTAGTTGTTTACAGAAAATAATTACTCTTTGGTTGTCCATAAACTTGTTCATAGTTTAACTGAGGCTTGAGGCTTGAGACGTGAGAGCGTGCCCTTCACGGTTGATGGTTCATAATGAAATGTGAAGATCTCGTTGAATGTAAATACATGGTCGTCTCAATCATAAAGAAAATCGATCAAGCGCTTCAGATATTTATAATGGTTCATAATGAAATGTGAAGATCTATTTGAATGAAATACATACTTGTGCATTCATCATAAAAGGCGGTTTCACAAGTGAAACTAAAAGCTGAATAAATTCGTTCGAATTATAGTTTTTGGCCGATGTGTTGGCTTCTTTGCTTTAAGAACGAGTAGATAAAAGAAAAATGGTAGGTTGTACAACAGACTACGTACTAGTCATATTCAGAATAGGCTTACTATATATATATACATCAAACCACTTAATATATGCATATCTAGTGTATCTCAAAGGACCTTTTGTGTTTCAATGGGATTATCCTTAAAATAAAAGGTCATAATTCAGAACTATTGTTGCACTGCTGATACGAGAGAATCAGCGATATTACACACACAAAAAAATAAAAAGTAAAAATCAATAAACACTTATTTGGGTAAATTATGTTTCGAAAGCTAGAGTTCTTAAACTCAAAGGAATGGCATTTTGATGACATGTAGAGTCATGGTAATGTATACCAAAATACATTACTCTAAATTCTGTCCTGAATATGGGCTAGTAGAAAACAAGCAAATTATATTGTATTATACATAAATGGATTGATACAGTATTGATATCTGTCACTTTTGAATAAACACACTTATTTTTTCACGGCATAAATGAGCAAACTCACCCACATTATGCACACTCAAGTAGAAACGTAAGAAGTGTCATAAAATGGAACAGAAGGTACTACCAATGGCACCAAGTTCGAGTCCCACGTTCAATGCATTAAGCGCGACCATCCATGGTTTCTGCAACAAATCGCGAGAGTAAAGATAACAAAATTAATAAATTAAATATTAACCAACATATATATATCTGACCATAACATTACGAATATACTAACCTTAAAAATTTATGAACCAACTAAGTCATAGAAATCCTACGTTGTAATTAAGTTCAGGTACCTCACTGGTGTTGAATTGTCACCTGAGCATTTCTTTTGCTATTGGTATATGTGTTCTTTGGTTGAGTATAACACTACTAGTCAAAGAAGCTAATGCAACGGTAAATTCCCGTTGCAATTTGGCAACTGTTTTCCAACCGATTACCAAACAATTAGCAACGATAAAGATGACAGTTGCATTAATTTCTTTTACATTTAATTTCACATATTTTGTTGCTTTTCGGTTGCAAATTTGAAACAGAATTCTAATACTCCGTACTAAATATAAGGAAATTAAACTATATTAGTTTTCCATTGCAGCTCCGTAACGTTCCATATATTTATACATTTCCAACGAACCTGTAACGAAAATTTATTATTAAATACATTGCAAGCCCCATACAAAGGTAGTCTTTGAGGTTTAAAGTTTATCTTATTTTTACAACTGATTAGGCCTTCAATCTATTTCAATCGATCGATCTTCAACTGATATAGAATGGTCAAATCTCTTCCTACTTTATAACCATGGGCTTTTGTATATTGGTTCATATTCATATGATGACTCCTATAGTACTGGCCTAGTCACATATGCATGCTAACCGCATGTAACAGGTACTAAAAAATAAAAGCAAACCAAAACTCAATTAAGAAGATACCGACTGTAGCATGTCATAACGCATAAATTTACAACTCACCTGTCGTTGTGGGACGATCGCAGTAGATGGAGCAGGATACTGAGCCGGAAGCGAGATTGAATGTTGGTAAGAGTTGTTTTGGATATTCCAAGTATTGTTGGATATATGATTGTGAACAATATGTGTAGTCGAATTCGATCTTTGGTAACTTTCATAATTACCCGGATGTGATCTAGACCTTGCTAGCTGTGAATAACACAAGTTATTATATTAAGGGAAAAATCTTTTTTAATGTATTAAACTTGTCACAAAAATCACTTTCGTGTAGCGTACAAAAAAAATAGCTTTTTGATGTACTGAACTTTCATTTTTTGTCTTTTTTGATAGATTTTCGTACTTTTTTCTGACTATTTTGCCCTTGGATTTTCAAGATTTTCAAGGGCAAAAATGTCAATAATACATCAAAAAGGCCAAAAAAATGAAGTTCAGTGCATCGAAAAGCTATTTTTTTTTGTTCGCTACACGAAAGTGATTTTTGTGACAAGTTTAATACATTAAAAAAGATTTTTCATGAGTTTTTCTAAAAGTAAAGTTCGAGTTACTAAGATTAAATTAAATTTAGTTCTAATCAGTGTGCAGCAAATATATTTTCTGTATATAAGAAAAGTATGAATTCAACATATGCACCTTAACATCTGTTTCATAAGATCACTCGTTAGAAGAACCCTTTTAACAAGTTACTTTAGAAAGATTTTGTAAGAACTATAATTCCTAAAAATTAGCGAAAGCTATCTTAAAATACCTCGCGGAATGCTGACTTTTTCATAGCTTCAAGCAACGAATAATTGTCTACAAACCGTGACAAGTCATTGTGTTTGTGATGATCGCATTTCTGTTCAGTAAAGCAATCAAGACAAACATAGGATGGTCTTTTATTTGGATCCTCTTCCAAGCATCCGACACATGTGAAGTATGTAGAAGGGATGAACTCCTTACAATAATCACAAAATGGTCTTCCACTTTTAATTATATAGTAGAGTGTCATAACTTCGTCAAAATCCAAAGTACGATTTCCATCCAGGTCCAATTGCTTAAAAAGGTCCAGATTTTTCGCCTTATCACAATACCCTTGGACTTGCATAAACTCCAAGAATTCTGTTTCATCTATCTTGCCATCCCCATCACTGTCCATGGCACGAAAGAAGTCGCGAGCCAACTTCTGAACCTCGTCGGAATCTGCTTGAAAAGACGCCATGGCTATCTTGCAAAGCTCTTTCATTGTATAAGTTCTTTCTGTTTACAACTTTAGTTAAGGACAAGGTGCACATATATACTACCAACTTGCCAATATATTGGAAATTGGTTAATTCCAAGGAAATTTCATGGAACTTCTGCTGTGGAAACCGGAAAGAAGACCACATATGTAAATATCTCTGTCATCTCGCAAAAAGTCAAATCGTCTATGTAGAGAAACAAAAATCTGTCTTGTTCATTGTATTTAGTAGAGAAACAAAATCGTCTATGTATTTAATGAAATGGAAATGATAAAAGGTGATAAGTTATGTAAAAATGGAATAGAATGTGTGCAATTTTTTGTTGATTTGATTACATGTTTACGGTTTTCTTTTTAACACAGTAAGAGTTAATCAAGAACATATCAAACGGCGTGTACTAAAAAATTTTACGCGATGAGTAACGTGCATTGTAGGTAATTAATCTAGCTAAGAGACTTTTAAAATTTTCAGTTTGTCCAAATGTTTGTATAAATTTAATCATGCTTTTTAGGGCAAATTACCTGAAAATGTATGCAACTTGCCACTTTTTCTCATTGTATGTAGCTTTCTTTTCTTTTTTTCTTTTTTTTTTTTTTTTCCCAATGTGGCACTAAACTTGCTAAATTCGTCCATTGTGTGTAGCGGTGACTTGATTCACCTGCTGGAGCAGGTTAACCTAACGGTCGTTAGGTTTATCATTGCACCGTTAGTCCTTTAGACTAACGATCGTTTACCATGACTACATACAATGACAAAAAGTAACAAGTTAGATAACTTTTATAATTTTTAAAAATTTATGTACGTTTTTACACGTTTTTGCACACATTTTTATACACGTTTTTATGCATGTTTTTATACGGATTTTCATACACACATTTGTATACACATTTTTATTCACGTTTTTATACACACGTTTTTTATACACACGTTTTTATGCACGGTTCTACACACGTTTTTATACGTTTTCGCCAGTTTTTTTGCGTTTTCGCCAGTTTTTTTGCGTTTTCGTCCAGTTTTTCGCGTTTTCGTCCGGTTTTTCACGTTTTCGTCCGGCTTTTCACATTTTCATCCAATTTTTTTACGTTTTCGTCTATTTTTTACGTTTTCGTCAGTTTTTTCACGCTTTCGTCTGTTTTTTCACGTTTTTGTCCCTTTTTTTTGCGTTTTCGTCCCGTTTTCGTGTTTTCGTCCATTTTTTCGCGTTTTCGTCCGGCTTTTTACGTTTTCGTCCGATTTTTCAATTTTTCGTCCGTTTTTTCACGTTTTCGTCCATTTTTTACGTCTTCGCCAAATTTTTTATGTTTTCGTCTGTATTTTTATGTTTTCGTCCCTTATTTCACACTTTCTGACAAAAAAGTAAAAAACTGACAAAAACGTAAAAAATATAGACGAAAACGTGAAAAATCTGACGAAAACATGAAAAACCGACGAAACGTAAAAAAACGGACAAAAACGTGAAAAACAAACGAAAACGTGGAAAATCTGACGAAAACGTAAAAAAACGGACGAAAACGTAAAAAAACTGACAAAAGCGTAAAAAAATGACGAAAACGTGAAAAATCTAACGAAAACATAAAAAAGCGGACGAAAACATAAAAAAACCGACGAAAACGTAAAAAAACTGACAAAAGGTAAAAAAATCCGACGAAAACATAAAAAAACTAACAAAACGTAAAAAAACTGACAAAAACATAAAAACCCGGACGAAAACGTGAAAACCCGGACGAAAACGTAAAAAATCGGACGAAAACGCGAAAAAACGGACGAAAACGCGAAAAAACGGACAAAAACACGAAAAACCGGACGAAAACGTAAAAAAACTGACGAAGACGTAAAAAAACCGACGAAAACGTAAAAAAACCGACGAAACGTAAAAAAAAGACAAAAACGTAAAAATGTGTGTATAAAAAACGTGTGTATAAAAACGTATATAAAAATGTCTGTATAAAGACGTGTGTATAAAAACGTGTGTAAATGTGTGTTTATAAAAACGTGTGTAAAACCGTGCATAAAAATGTGTGTATAAAAAACGTGTGTATAAAAACGTGCATAAAAACGTGTATACAAATGTATGTATGAAAATCCGTATAAAACATGCATAAAAACGTGTATAAAAATGTGTGTATAAAAGCGTGTATAAAAATGTGTGCAAAAACATGTAAAAAACGTACATAAATTTTAAAAATAATAAAAGTCATCTAACTTGTTACTTTTTGTCATTGTATGTAGCCATGATAAACGATCGTTACTCTAAAGGACTAACGGTGCAATGATAAACCTAACGACCGTTAGGTTAACCTGCTCCAGCAGGTGAATCAAGTCACCGCTACACACAATGGACGAATTTAGCAAGTTTAGTGACACATTGGGAAAAAAAAGAGAAAGCTACATACAATGGGAAAAAGTGGCAAGTTGCATACATTTTCAGGTAATTTGCCCTACTTTTTATTAGACATAGTTTTTTGTTGTCTTAGATTATCGTATATTCAATACTAAAGTGTATATTGTGTCATGAGACATTTTTCACAATAATATCAACATTACCTAAAATTCTTAGAATTTCGAGATTTTCGTTATATAAATAAACGTTACATGAAATACTAAAAGACAAATTCGCAACTTTAACTACTTGCCGTTATACATCGACACCGTTATACGTGAGTAATCGATGTAGACGTTAGTATATCTTGTGTGGTTTGTATTCATTGTGTGGTCCTCTTTCGCAAATTTGACAACTTGCAGAATGCGATGGGCTGACCATTGACCTTGCTTTTCGATATTCTGAGCACTAATGAAATTTCCTTATTTCACGAATAAAACGTTTTGGACATATACAAGATAACTAGTATATTAACTATTTATAATAAACTAGACGCATACACACGCATAACGTTAAACAATTTAAAATAGTAACTAATTATAGTTGCACAAATTACGATTAAATGTTTCGTTATGCAATATTGTTTGTTGGGTCAAACTGTTAACTTAATAAGTAGTAAAGGAAGCATATGAGTGTAAACTATAATATTGGAAGCGAGAATAAGGGTAGATTAGTATTTTCACATTTCTCATTTTGAGTTTTTTTTTTAATACATATGTGTTTTCTTTTTATTTATAGTAGAGAAGAGACATTGACTCAACAATAAAACAAGAATAGTTGACACCAAATCAAAAATGCTGTTCACATTTCACAGAAAACTAGACGAGTACCATAATTATAGGTGCGATATTGTGGTTAAATGTTTCATGTAAAGATTTTACAAGGTGATATCTCGAAAGAAAAATTCAAATTGATGCTCCGTTGATACAATGATAACAGAAAATCCACTATATTGACACATAAGGGTTTACAAAATGCTTATTTGGTAAATCCTTTGAATATTGACGAGTACCATAATTATAGGTGCGATATTGTGGTTAAATGTTTCATGTAAAGATTTTACAAGGTGATATCTCGAAAGAAAAATTCAAATTGATGCTCCGTTGATACAATGATAACAGAAAATCCACTATATTGACACATAAGGGTTTACAAAATGCTTATTTGGTAAATCCTTTGAAACAGTTCTGAAATCCATGCAATGGTGTTTGATGACCTGTAGTAATGTGCCTTAAGTGATATATACATTACTTCATATTATGCCCCGGATTAACGGGTAGTATAGTAGAAACTAGAAACCAAACAAACTGAACCAAATCCTATTAATATTTGCCAAATTCACAATGACACTATCCAAATCTCACGTATCAGAAGACAAATGAAAGAATAGAACGTCACAATTTGTCGTAATGATTAATTCCTAGGCAAACAAATCCTGTACTATACTAATCCAACTAAAGGTAATGTGTTTGTACTAAATTCTTCATCCAAGAGTAACTTTTAATGAGGGTTCCCAAAGTGTTGTTGATGTTCGTACCCCATTTTTTGTGTTGTGGTGCTAGTGGTGCTCCTCCTTGTCCGCCATTGATATATGTAGATGGCGGTGTTGGTGGTTGTTGCGCGCCATGATGGATGTTAATGGGTGGCAGCCCACCATTAAAATTTGTGGATGGCAATATTGGTGGTTGTTGCATGCCACCATAGACATTGGTGGGTGGCGGTGATAGTATTGATGGTGAGGGTTGCATCACCATGGTACTCCCATGGAAACTAGTAGATGGTGTTGGTGGTTGTTGCACATCACCATAGAAGTTAGTAGGTGATGGTGATGGTGTTGGCAGTCCGCCATTGAACTTTTTGGATGGTGACGTTG